>CBVK0100099068.1:17800-28361 GCA_900067695.1 Picea abies
TAGACGTGAGATCAACGGTCCAGATCTCTTTTCTCCAGCTAATCTCAGGGCTGTTGTTGCTTCTTCCTGAGCTTGCACCCTTTCTTCCAAGACTTGGAAGAATTTCTAGTTCTCAAAGGCCTCAACCTTTGTTATGTCTCCTCTGCGAGTTCCACAATCTAAGTCCTCACCTGCACTCTTCAATGGCGTTGTTCCTCTTGAGCTTGTTCCTTTCGAATCCTTGAAGGATTCTTCAACTCATGCACCTTTGCAGAGTATTCACATGCACACACAGTGTTGTCTCTCCTGAGCTTCCCAAACACTCGGACCCCTAAGGAAATAAATCCTTCTTCCTTCCTCCTACAAATGGAGAATATTTGGATGCCCTCTTGGCTATCCTCTGCATCAAGAAACCTCTTGTTGATTCCCTTAGGGTGTCCAGCAACTCTGTGAAGATCCTTCAGTGGATTCTTCCTTCAATTACAAAACTCAAAGATTTCTCTTTTCCTCTGTGCCTCTCAACACACTTACTCAATGCCACCTAGCAGAATATCTTTTCACAGAATGTTCAGTAGTTCTGTCCTCTGTGCACTCCTTACACCTGCTCAATGCCCACATAGCAGAGCTCTCAAAATCCTCAGTGACTCTGGTTCTTCTATCTGAACTCACAGCAGAGTTTTTATGTCTTTTTTGCACTCCTTGCACCTGCTCAATGCCCTCCTGGAAAAGTGTCAAGAATCCTCAGTGATTCTAACTTCTTAAGAACTCACAGCAGAGTTCTTCTCAATGCACCACTATGCATATTCTCAATGCCCACTTAGCAGAGCTCTACAAAACTCACAGCAGAGTCTTTGTCTGTAACTGTGTCTCTCATACATAGCCTTGCCTTCAAGGTGTTCATCAACCTTGAGGTCTTCCTCCTGAATTGATGATTTCAGCTTCTGTGCCCACCTGGCATGCCTCTGTTTGACTCCGCAGAGTTCAAAAATGCATCCTCTATGCATGGCTATCAGAACCCACAACGTTCTGTCACACCCCCTGGTGTGAAGCCTCAAAGACCTCTCAAGCCTGAAATCAAGAACTCCTGCAAATGCAAACCTACTGCATACATTCATATCATATAAAGAACACTCACAGACATTCATTCAACACATAGCCATGCAGGAAAAACTGTTATTTGTATTAAAATGGAAAATGCCTATTTGTACAAGGTGTTCCTGAGCATGACTTGTAACAAGGTCTCGGATCCTTCTCTTACAACCACTACCACTACTCAAGAGATACAATTCATCTTTTTACATGAGAGGTCTCTTCGAGATCTTCCCTCTAATCTACCTACCCTAGTCAATTACATTGAATGGGTTGTCTAGTCCGCTATCTGGATCTAGATCCTAGCCTTACAAACATTAAAGGCCTACCTTATCTACAGCTTGCACAAAGGCACGGCTTCACAGCTCAACAGCTTAAACATTTAATTACATTCAATTTCTAAATCAAAATGAGGATGATGCCTCTCTTTAGCTTTGAATGCGTGTGCTTGACGTGGCTTGTTGGTTGGTTGGCTAACGTGGAGAGATGCTCCTGCATCAATCTACAACAAATTGGAGAAGCTTCAACAATGATACATGAAATCAAAAGAAATAAAATTATGCAACAACCAGACACTAAGGATTATGACTGAAAAAAAATTATTTTGGATGGATGGATCATCATCAATGGAAGGAAGAAATCGGGAACATAATAAAATCATATTACTTGGTTTCATTGCATGTGAAGCCTTTAATTGCAATTATTTAAGGACAACACTTTTTGAAGGAAGGTACTATGTTATGACCCAAGGGGAGCATATATAGGGATAAATGTATATGATATGACCCCAAGGGGGGAGCATACATAGGGATGGGAATTTATGTGCCTAAATGTACATGTAATGTATAAATATATATGTAATAGGGCCATCCTAATAGTAAAGGGGTCTCATGTGCAGGTGTGAATAGGTATATATAGAGATTGCGTATTCATTATTGGGACATATGAATTGTGGTGTATGAATGTAACTAATTATTTGGAGGAGGTTCTATTATGCTTTAAGGAGTTATTTTGTAACTTATCTATATTGGAGTTGTGCTCCATGCTCACATTCTATACATGGTGTGTACTTTTATTTTTTATGATAATTTTAAGAATTTGGTTCATTACATGATGAGTCCACTCACTTAGATTACGGTTCATATTTGAGTTTTGAATATGATTCAGAAGATGATGAGCATGTCTATGATCATCATGCAGATTCTGAGCCACCACAAATGATCAAGTGGGCACAAAGCACCCTATAGGAAGCAATATACCTTTTGGGGGATCCAACAGATCATAGGAGTATGAGGTCTTAGTTTGAGGATCCTCCTTGTGCACTAACATCTATTAAACCAATAATTCCCATGCATTACTATATGGTTCTAGCTTCAGACCCACAGACCTACAGGCTGTAGTGAATCCCTTCTGGGAAGTCGTCGCGTAGGAGGAGTATAACTCTCTCCTCGAGAACTAGACTTGGGATTTGGTTCCACCTCCTTCATATAGGAAGATTGTCAAATGCAAGCGAGCAGGTATAACGCAAGACTAGGTGTCAAAGGATTTCAGCATATCCATGAGATAGACTCTGATGAGACCTTTTCTCCTCTAGAAAAGATGGACTCCATCTGATTGGCCCTTACCGTTGCAACAACCATGGATTTCAATGTTCGCCAAATGGACGTGAAGACAAATTTTATTCATGGGGATCTCTTAGAGGATATTTACATGGAGTAGTCATAGGGTTTTATTTAGAACTCATCCTTAGTATACCAACTAAAGAAGTCCCTCTATGGACTCAAACAAGAACCTAGAGCATGGTATGTGAATATGGATGTCTACTTTATCTCTTAGAACTTTTTCAGATGCAAATCATATCCTAACATCTACATTTTGAGGACCTCAGACTCCTTATTGATCTTAGTTATCTATGTTGATAAACCCCTAATCATAGGAAGTTCGGCCTCAACAATTTTTGTAGTCAAAGACATTATGCACGACAGGTTCTGTATGGTGGACATGGGTCCACTGCACTATTTCCTTGGTCTCAATGTTATTCTAGATTATTCAAAAATCAATCTATCTCAAACTAAGTGTATCAGGGATCCATTTTTTATATTCCACATGACCGACTGCAATTCAAAAAACACACCCTTTATATCTTGGGTAAATCTTGATCCACCATTGGTGGATAGCACCTTGTATCGATAACTTGTGGAGATCCTTTTATATATCACCCACACCCGACTAGATCTCTCATATGTAGTAGGGGTAGTTTCCAGGTACATGTAGGAGCCACATGAGATACAATGGAATTTTGCAAAGTTCATCCTTATATATGTTCATGGAACCATGGGTTATGGGATCCACTATGCAATAAGTTTTTCATTGGCTCTCATGGAATTCACCGATTCTAATAGGGATGGCGAGAGCACATATCATAAGTTCATGTATGGTTGCATGCTTAGTTTGGGTTATGGTCCCATCTGTTGGTCGAGAAAAAAGAAGTTAGATATTTCTTTATCATTTGCAGAGGCCAAGTAAAGAGGAGCGGTATGTTTTAACATAATCTAATTTTTTCATAATATTTAGAAAAAAAAAATTAATAGGTCTTTAGATTTACTAGGGTTTTAAGGTATTAGTTTTTATATTTTGTAAATAATATTTGAAATTTGTTTTATAGTATTTTTACATATTTTATCTTTACAAGATTTTTGTACTGACTAAATTAGTTTATATTATATAGTATAATGTAAATTATTATTTCATATTTTAATAGTGCTTAGTTTTGATTGATTTTTAATATTGTTATTATTAAAGTTTTATTTCTTTATAGATTAACTATATTATATTTTATCATTTATTTATATAATAAAGTGTATATTTAACCTGGGAAGGATGGCACAATCATACATGTTGATCAATGACTCACATTTTATCGCAAACCCTTTGCATGTTTGATGATTAATGAACAAGAGGTGGGCCATGAAACTTAACCAATGTTAAATCCCTTATGGCATGTCACACATCCGTCAATTTCATCCCACCTTGCCTATGGTTAATTTAACCACACAGGACCCCCCTTCAATCAATGAAGAGACAATGTGTGTCCTATATGATTTCAGTGGGAGGAAAATTAAATTCCACGACACCTCTGAATCATGTTCTACCATGCATCATCGAATCAAATCATGCCACGTATTAATTGAAATATGATTTGCTCTGATGGCTAATAATATGCCAAGCTACGATAATTGATAACAAAAGATCATCGAAATGAAGGAATGTGAAAGGTTAGGTTTATGCACATGAAGGGAATGATAAGTTCATTTTAGCACTTATTTCTACTTGTTGACAGTGTCAAAAGTAAACTTCACAACCAAATTCCAGTTGACATATTTTAAATGTAATAATATGTAACTAGTTCACCAAGGTTCCAATAGTTGAAGTCTATGTCATTGACAGAAGCTCGGGTTAGTTATCAAGGCAGGTCATACGAAGGTCTTATTATTCATAGAAGATCAAGATTACAAAATTCTTGGAGATCTTCAATCATATTAAAATGATGACACATATATCTTCATCCATGACACACGGAGCAATATATATTTATTATAGCCAATAAAAGTACATAATGAATAATTTAAATCATGAGAAATGAGTATATGTTCTATAAATATCAGATTTGATCAAATCATAACCAAGTTCTAAATATGCAACTACAAAAGTGATCATTAAAGCTACAAATTTCTTCAACATACTATGAGTATTAAGAGGACATGTGCTTAATTTTATTTATACCTTTTTTAATAGAAACAAATCGTTCCTTTATATTCAATTTATATTCTTAATTCAGATACATATTCTACATAATTTCTTTTAATTGAGAAGTAAACTAGTATTTCTCAGAAGATACATTATTTTATTATCATTATTGTTCTTCCTATTTCTTCTCTCATCTCTTAAAATATTTAATAGATTGAAACATTGAAATTATGCCCTCAAAATCTTATTGTTAAAGTATCGAAGAATACTTATTAAATCTTGAAATGAATCAGTAAAACACTTTGTTTTAGGAAAGATAAACAAAAAAAATCAATCAAATTTAATGGATACCTTGGCATAGTTTCCTAGCTAGAAACATCTCAATGGTTGCAACACTATTTTGGCACCATTGTTGGGGACCAAATTAGAGAAATTTTATTTTTCCCTGGGAAGAACGACATAGAAACATACTCCTTGTTGGTGAACAAGAGTTAGGAAGGATAAAATATTTCACATGGAGAATCCATATTTTCAATCATGGCATCAGGGAATAAAAACATTAGGGTTATCCCAAACCCAAAAAATACAATACTAGTAGCAAATCTAGAAAAACTTGTGTCTAAGAGAAATCCTAAACAAAGACCTATAACACCTTCTATTATACCTTCTATTATTAAACCTTATTCTTCCACAAACCCTAAATCAAAAGAAAAATCCTCAAATGTTATAAAATATCTTTCTAAATAGTTTCCTCCTAGTTCCCTTTAAATTCCTCTTCCAACATCTCCTAAAGAGTCCCTTCCAAACTCTCCAAACCCACCTTTACCAGTTATCACAACTCATTCAATTGAATTCTTCCCTGGACATAATATTGATCTTTCCCTTAAATATTATCCCATAATCTCTCATATCTATCCTACTGAAAATTCTCCCAACGTTTCTCCATAAGAATATCTTGATAATTATCGTATTACATACCCTATATTTCATTTCTTATACCCTAAAAAGAAAGATTTAGAAATTCATCAAACATATCTTTTGAAGGATCCTCTAAGAGAAGAAGAATTAAAAGCATTCTTTAATCCACTCACTCCTGAGAATTCAAAGTTGTTAATAGATCATCTAGTCATGGGAATAAATATTCCACAACAACAACCACCCCTACCAAGGGTTTTTAACAAAGCAAATGCTAGTTATGCCCCTTTGAATTTTCCTGGAAATCTACACAATTTTCCTAACAATTATTTGAAGTCATTTCCTAAATTTAATAGTGAAGATAGATCACATCCCTAGAACATTTATCATCCTTTGATTATTTCACAGATAATCAAGGTCTTGAACATGAAGATGTATATATGAGGATATTTTTTCAAACATTTGAAGGTGAGGTGACGACATGATTTAAGGGGTTACCACTTAATTCTATTGATTCTTGGGATGCACTAGAACCTTCTTTGCTTAGAAAATGGTGTGAGAAGAAGGATCATTTATACTTCTTGACTGAGTTTGGGAGTTTAAAAAAGAAACAAAATGAATATGTTCCATATTTAATCAAAATATTTAACAAAATTTCGACTAAAATCCTTGCAGATGACATGCCTTCACAACCAACTGTAAAAGTTACTTTTGTTGGCTCTTTTGATCCATATTTTTCCTTTCTACTTAGGGAGAGAAGATCTACTACTTTAACTAGTATGCAAGATGATGTTGTAGAAATTGAATCCAATATGATTACTTTAGGAAAATATATAATTAGAAGTGAATCAAGGGAAAGAGAGAAATTAAAACAAATGGAACAAGTTGTTACATCAAGTACTAACACTAGTACATTGGGCCCATTTTTTGATGATTTACTAACACATGTTCGTCTCCATAATGTCACAAATTCGATGAAGGAAACAACCATTTTTTCATTGTGTCACCTTATTTGCAATTATGACATTCAAGTGTGCATTGCAATACTAGTGAACCGATCTATCATAAGAGCGACTAACATGCCCCAATCAAATCATATCTAATTCATCATGTTGTCGTCGGATGATCAACTAATTTCTTTCGTAAGAGAAACCAATTATCGATGAATTTTCCTTGGTAGTTCATCACAATCACATCATGTGGTTATTTCTAGTATGTCCAAAGATCGATGTTTGACCATCATACAAGATACTAATTAGCAATGAATGTTTCCTGGTAGTTCATCTCTAGGACGTCAGTCTAGAAATGTACCAATGAAAAACCTTTGACATATCTTCCACAATATATCATCATGCTTTTGTCGCAATATCAACGATTTACTGATGAAAAATATGTATGTCCAATGTTTTTATATGAGTAAAAAGTCACTCCAATCGAACCATCGATGAACTAGGTTGTCGATGGTGCAACAAATGTTTATAATATATATATATATATATATATACTTATGATGAAAGGCCTATAGTATCATTGATATGAAAGTATATTCTCAACATGGAATACTATTTAGATGTACTCCATTGCTATTTGAATAAATTACATTTTGCAGTGCATGATTGGCTTCCTGAATGTCAGTACAAATTTTGAAAAAAATTTATTTGTCACTCCTTCCATCTACAATTCTCCACAATCTTTTTGTCGCATTCTTCCTGATATGCATTGTATCAAACAAATGAGCTATCTTTATGTGCTCATAGTAGGGAAACCTATTGAATTGTATAGGGTAAATTTTCATTTCTTGTGGAAGCACATTAATGCCTTGAAGACATTTATGAAAAATAATTAATGAGGCTACAAAAATAATTGTTAGATACAATAAACAAAATTTGAGACAAATTAAAATTGTAAAAAATTAATATATATATGAAGACACGTAGACTAAATGCTTACCTTCATGATTTAATCTATTATATTCCAACTTCCATAGGTGAGGTGTCATTCTTCGTGTTTTTATTCCATTCTCTTCTTTCAAATTGAAAATATTTTTTTTTTTTGTAGTTCAATACCTATGGTTCTTAGGGAGGAAGTTCTTATAATCATTAAATACCTCCTTTCCTAGACTTCTTGAACTATGTGATTTCATCCTAGGACCACAAACTGGACATGCAAATTTACCCTTTGTTTGAAGACCTACAAGATTATATGGATTAATGTCAGTATTATTTATATAACTAGGAAATTATATTTAAGAAGAATGCATCATATTTTCATAAAATTATATACAATTAAAGTGCATTGGTATGTTACATACCACAAAAATGTGTTATCCCTAGGGTATCTTGAATTTTCCATGTAAGTATTCCATGGAATTGAAATTGCTTTTTCCCTATTCGTCTAGAGATGTCATACATAGTGATGGCATCCCATAACTTTACTATCTCGTCGACAAGAGGCTCAATATATACATTCATATCTTTCACTTCGTACTTACCTAATTGGGTGAAAGTACACATAATTACTACCTTGTATATATAAATAATTATGCAATGAATAAGAAAAATGAAACAGAATGTTCAAACCAATTTTGTAAAAAAAATACTTCGAACAATCATTGCCAACATTGTGTGCTCCCTCTTTATTGACATCCAAGGAGGAAGGTTGTTGTTTATAACAAACATATTCCAAACTTAGTAAATAGACCTGAGCTCACCAAATGGATTGACACCATCTACTGCCAATGAAATCCTAACATTACGAGGTTATTATTTAAAAATTGTCCATGTTTCGTCAATGTTCTCAAATGAAGAACCATATTTAGGCATTCGAAGAACACCATCTTCACTTATGTGTCATGCATGTTAATCCATAAATTGTGCAATGCCTTGGCACCTAAACAATTGTTGCAAACATGGAATTATCGGAATATGAAAAAGAATCTTGTGATGTGGGTGGGAAAACCCCCTATGGACTAGCACTAAGGGTTATGTAATGCATGCAGAAATAACCGTCTAAAGTCTCCTACTTTTTTCTATTATCCCAACATAGACCCCACATTCCTGCATAAAACACAAGGATAAAAAGATCTAGTAACTCTACCTTGAACTCCACGTTTGGTGTCGATCCTTTTTGTGTTCGGTTGCTCCTCGACTACAAGTCTCCTCCCAAAGCCAACCTGCATTCACAAATAGACAAGAGAAGAACTATGAACATCCATCTTATATATGAATTAGTGGGTTAGATGTTATAATAAAATATAAACCAAAATTGAATATTGAACACCTCGTATGGCAGGACAGGAAAAGTAATTCTTTTTATTAAGCTCACAAAAGTCACTTACAATGGTGAGATTGGCTACTTCTCCTTGAATCTGGTCTTGGGATCCTCTTCAACTATGCACCAACTGCTTCCACATATGCTTCTCTTCTTCAGTTCTCACAAAATGGTTTCAAAAGATTAGGGCAAGCGGAATACAAAAAAGGGAAGAGTTTCTTTTCTCTTATTTTTTCCTCTTTGAATGGGATCCCTACCTCTCCTTTTATAGGCTAAAAGAGGGTAGTTATCTAGTTGAGTGACCAGCTATGGGTGGTCAAACAGTTTAGGCAATTACCTAAAAATCTGTATTTCATCTGCAACTTTCTATTTTTTGTGCTTTTGTCAGTATACGCGGGTTGTAATGGGTAATCTAGCATATATACGTGGGCAGTAGTGGTGCGGGGCACGTACATCTTCAAAAGGATGGTTTTTAGAAGAGTTGTTAAATGGTGGCTTGGAAAAAATGGCAAGTGAGATGGCCTGATGCCAGGTATGCATGTCCGGTGCAAATTAGGGTTATAACAAATGCCCCCTAATGTGTGAGGTCATAAGATCATCCGATGGTCGAAATACATTACCAAAATTCACCAATGTATGAATCAAGTGAGCCCAGGGACCAGAGTTCAGGAGGTACCATCTGCAAAATAAAAATTATCTCACTAAGGTAGGCATACCCATGCTCGAAATAAAATAAAATCATGGTTGCCAATCAAATACACTGCAAATCCATGTCATATAACTATATAAAGTGTATCCATGAGCAATACACAATGAATCTACATCTCGAAACCAAAAAGATATACGTGTATCGTACCCATCTTCAAGAAGCTAATGTTGCCTGATGGCTAGAGATGAGGCCTTCAGAGCTCGAGCAACAACTTCAAAATCTTCATAACTTGGGTAGGAGAGTAATATGAGTGTACAAATTCACTACCCAGAAGTCTTTGACGGCTCGTCGGGAACAGACTAGAGGATCTTGGTGATCAGACTGTGGACTTCATTGATTTTGAATAAAGACTTGATTGGGCTTTCAGGATGCTGAGCATGAGGTCAAGAGACAAACTGCAGAAAGGTTGACTCAAGCTTGGTAAAAACTCCCCTTGGACAATAGCATGAAAAATGATGAGACTCAGGCAACATGGTATTGACATAAGTTCACGATGCATAAGGCAACGCAAACTCTCCATATGTCTGGAAGAATAACCAAACAGAGGAGGACACAACTCTATGTAGCGAGAACAACTTCCTAAGGTCATATTAAATCACAAATCTTGACGAACAAACAGAAGGATGTGCTTTGTCCAAGGGTGACTCATTGTGCTGCCAACAAAAAGAAAATACTTTTCCCTTCCTCTTATTGGGGTATATTTGATTTTTTTTGTCTTTTTCAATAATTTTGGAAATCTTGAAAAAGAATAAAAGAATGCTACATTACAAAGGAGGAACGAGTGTCACAGATATACTAGTTGCAAGCGTGAGATCGGAAGAGCGGTTCAGCAGGAATGCCGAGACCGATCTC
>CBVK0100099069.1:0-28360 GCA_900067695.1 Picea abies
GCACATCCCCTCTCAGCAGTTCTGCTATAAATTCAAACTGTCATTTACATTCATTGATCTCTTCCTGCAGGTCCATTTACAACACATATTCATACTTATGAGTTTTTTCCATAGTCCTTGGCCAGTTCAGTTATATTTACAATCTGGAGGAAACAAGGTGTTACACATATGTTCTAGAGGTAGACTTGTGTGTAGATATATTATTCTCTTGAATATGACAAGAAAATTGCATAGCCTCCATAATAATTTTTTGATGTTTTAAGAAAAAATCATGTTTAATGTCTTCCTTTAATCCACCCATGTAAGCTTCCCGCAGATGTTCATTGCTTATGTTATCCACCCTTGTAGCCAACACCTGAAATTTTTTATTATAGTCTTCAATATCATTGAAGTGCTTGATTTTTGTCAATTGACTAAAGTAGTCTTGTTCCCAAACTTTTCCATATTGTGCTGCTAAATATTTTGTAAATAAACTCCAAGTATAATGATAAGAATGGGGCTTCCTTTTGAGTACCCATTGATTCCATTAACTAGGTTTTGTCTCAAAGTACAAGGTTGCTAAGGAAATTATTTGCTTATGATCCATAATATTATGCAATTCAAAGTATTTCTCTATTTGGTTCCCCCCATGTAAAGACTTATGTTCCATCAAACTTCTTTAATTCAACCATGATAAAATTGACACCATTAGGAACCCATCCATAATTAACCCCACTATTAGAGTTAAATCCACCTGAAAAATGTTTATTAATAGAAGGTTGTTCAACATGAATACTACATTTATTCTCATGAGTCTCTTCAGTCATAGTCACTTTTAGGTGTTAGCTTTTGGTAGCTCGGGAGGTACCCTGCATGTTGTGTCTTGTATGCAGGAGTAACCTCATATTTACACTACTAGACACTTTTGTAAAGTAATCTTCTAATATTAAAGTGACTTTATTTCATAAAGTGCACTTATGTAATAAGGTGAAATTGTACTTTACTATTTTAAGTGGTTTATTTTGGAGGGAATGAATCATGTCCCTTGATCTTGTAAAGGCGAGATTAGATCTTGGCCATTAGATCTAGGGATGGGGAAGGTGAAAAGTCATTTTCAGATTATAAGAGTATGCCTAAGGTATTGTGCAAGATAAGAAAAGAAGATGATTGAGAGAGATTTGAGAAAACTTAGTGAAGGAAAGTGAGGGCAGCAAGCTGGATGATTTTCCCAATAGAGATTGAGCACATTTCCCAAGAAAATATTTATGTGTTAGAATATCAAAACTTATTGTTGTTATAGAGGTCGTATTGTATAGATCCATACAGTCCATACAGCAGAGAAAAGGGCACGAAAATTGAGGCATTGTTTGGCACAATTTTCAAGAAAATTTTGTGGGTTTTTCTTATTGCAGCAAGATCGTATAGTTTTTTTTTGGCACAGTTTTTGAAGGGCTGCAAGAGGGCAGGGTCGTATAGCAGTACGTAATTTCTGGGCATGTTTTCCAAGGCAGAAAGTTAGGATGGTTTTTGGGCGCTTTAAGTGTTTTCTCTTGCTGGAAAAGATAATTGTGTTGTTGATATGTACTTTCCTATATCTGCTAATAAATGTCTCTCATTGAGTTTCCCCGCATTGGGGTTTTCCCTGGCTGGTTGCCAAAATTCTAAGTTTTACATGGATTTGTCACTATTGTTCATTATTATTTTTTGCTGCAAATGTGCTTAGTAATGTGTGTTTATGCTTATGAAGCTTAATTGTGATGTGGGTTATTTTCATTTAAGACATAAATCATTTTTTTACAAAGTGTGTGACATTAGCTCTTTGTTGGTGTGCTTATGTCACTGATTTTCTACATGGTATCAGAGCTTGGGCTCTGAGGAACAGTGAGCAGTGTTAATTTTGGCAAGATTTGAAAGGGGGAAATCTATTGGTTGTTTTTCTTTGAACAATTGACAGGGAAATCGTTGCATGCATTAGATATGAGGATCAGTTGGAAGGCATTTTCAACTACTTGCAATGGAAGGTCTCGATATCATATGTTCTCAAGGAGAACAAGATTTAGAGTTATGTCAACAATGTGGTTGTAGATCCCACAGCAGATCCTATTGGTTTGGATTTGCATGAGGTAAAGGAGGACAAATCACAAAGGATCATTATGGATGGAGTAAAGGACCCACTCATCCCACATTTGACTCAGAATAAGACAGCCAAAGAGATGTGGGATGCATTGAAAAAATTGTATGAGGCTAAGAATGAAAATCGGAAAATAGCCTTGAAGGATAAGTTGCATGACACAAAGATGGTTATGGGTGAGGGTGTTGCATCCTATCTTACTTGGATAGCTCAATTTAAGGATGAGTTAGTTGCAGTAGGGGAGGTCATCTCAGAACCAAAGTTGGGAAGGATAGCCTTGAAAGGCTTCACAAAGGAGTGGGATGTCTTTGTGAAGTGTGTGGTGGGTCCAGAGAATTTTCCATATTGGAATAGACTATGGGACGACTCCACTCATGAGAAGATCTAGATGGGATCTCAAAGTAGTGGACAGAAGGAAGACAGAGTTGATGAGGATGTTGTTCTTGCAGCAAAGGGAAAGGGGAAGAAGAAAGGGAGTGCCAAGAGGGACTTGAGTAAAGTTAGATGTTACGGTTGCAACCAGTTGGGGCACCTTGCTTCTCAGTGTTCTGAGAAGAAGAAGAAGAGGAAGGAATAGGTGGGCCCTGATACAGTTTCAACAACAACAATGGAAAACTTTTCATCCAAGTTTGATATGGAATTTTATTTGGTCACTCTAGTATCCAGTGTCGGTAGTGTTGGATTGGTGGGTGATAGCAGGTGGATTGTTGATAGTGGAACCTCTTGTCACATGACAAGAATATGGCATATATTCCTTAGTATCATGGAGACAGGTCTTGACCGATTGGTGAAGAGTGAAGGAGGTATGGCATGAACTGTACATGGAGTTGGAAGGATTAGATTATGACTTGAGTATGGAGGACTCCTGGAGGTTGATGGAGTTTTGTTTGTTCTGAGGTTGAGGGTTAACTTGCTCTCGATCTCATCCTTGGAAGATGATGGATATTCTACATTGTTCAAGAGGGGACATGTATTTATCTACAGGGAGGGAGTGGATCCAGTCGAACCAAAGTTGATTGGTGATCAGATGGATAGGCTGTACATGATGCGAGGACAACCTACAGGTTATGATTCAGATTCGGATGAGGAGCAGGAGGCTCCTGAGACTGTAGTGGTACGAAGGGTTCAGTCTTGCATTCCAAGGGAAGAGAGGGAGTCTCTTATGATCACCGACAGGAGGCTCAGCTGGTGCGAGTGAACATAAGCTCATAGTGGGAGTATTGACTCTTCAAGTAGCTCAGGGTTCAAGGTGGTTGTCATGAAGATGTCTTATGGTTCGATTTTTGTGCATTTCTTGGGGTTGGCTCCAGGTTCAGAAGGAGCTCCTACTACGATAAGTTTGATGGGACCAGATGATGGTGATGGCAATGAGTACATCCCTCGCTAAGAGGGAGTGTTAGCTTTTGGTAGCTTAGGAGGTACCCCGCATGTTGTGTCTTGTATGTGGGAGTAACCTCATATTTACACTACTAGGCACTTGACTTTGTAATAGGCTTTTCTAAAGTTGTAATAAAATGGTTCTTTTATTTAAAGTGACTTTTTGTAAAGTAATATTCTAATATTAAAGTGATTTTATTTCATAAAGTGCACTTATGTAATAAATTGAAATTGTACTTTAATATTTTAAGTGGTTTATTTTGGAGGGAATGAATCATGTCCCTTGATCTTGTAAAGGTAAGATTAGATCTTGGCCATTAGATCTAGGGATGGGGAAGGTGAAAAGACATTTAGATGTGAAAAGTCATTTTCATATTATAAGAGTATGCCTAGGGTATTGTGCAAGACAAGAAAAGAAGAAGATTGAGAGAGATTTGAGAGAGTTTGGTGAAGGAAAGTGAGGGTAGCAAGCTGGGCGATTTTCCCAAGAGAGATTGAGCACATTTCCCAAGAAAACATTTGTGAGTGTTGAAAATTACAAATGTTATAGAGATCGTATTGTATGGATCCATACATTCTGTACAGTAGAGAAAAGGGAACGAAAATCGAGGCACTATTTGGCATGATTTTACAGGAAATTTTGTGGATTTTTCTTGTTCTAGCAGGGTCGTACAAAGCAAGTCATACAGTTGTAGTTTGGCACAGTTTTCGAAGTGCTAGAAGAGGAAAAGGTCGTATAGAAATACAAAATTACTAGGCACATTTTCCAAGGCAAAAAGTTGGGACGGTTTTTGGGTGTTGTAAGTGTTTTCTCTTGCTGGAAATGATAATTTTGTTGTTGATATGTACTTTCCTAAAGCTGTTAATAAATACATCTCATTGGGTTTCCCCACATTGGGGTTTTTCCTGGATGGTTGCCAAAACTTTTGAGTTTTACATGGATTTGTGACTGTTGTTCATTGTTATTTTCCGCTACAAATGTGCTTAGTAATGTGTGTTTCTGCTTATGAAGCTTAACTATGATGTGGGTTATTTTCATTTAAGACAAAAATCATTTTTTACTAAGTGTGTGACATTAGCTCTTTGTTAGTGTGTTTATATCACTGATTTTCTACATTAGGAAGTCTCCCATCTAAGGTCTGTATGATCTTGGTCACTATGCCATCTTTTCATCCATCTTATTTTCCCTCTGTTTTCGATTTTTTCCATCTGGTCCATCTTTTCATCCATCTTCTTTTCCATCTGTTCCATATTTTCATTCATTTTTTGTATTTATCTTTGTGTGTTTACCAAATAATTACTTGTTATTGACTTAGCACTCAATTCATTAATTTGGTCCTCCAATTTGGATAGTTGGTTATCTATCTCTTTATTTTCTTTAAAAGCCATGGATGAGTTTTATAGAGGTTTAATTGGTGATATAATTTTTGGTGCACCCTTAGCCATATGGAATAATAATAATACTCTTATTTTCCCTCTTTATCACAAAATTTGAATCAACAAAAATAGATCTTCCAATCAAAAGTCATGCCAATGATAAGTTACGTACCTTTAAAACCCTAATTTTGAGACCGTCTTTTTGGTCTACCTTTGTCTTAATGTATCTCTGAAATTTCGGTCCTTATGAGTTTCAAATTTTGACCTATAGTACTCTGATATGTCTTCTCTGCAATGACATGAGTTTGACCAAAATTTGATGTGTCAAGTGAACGGTATGGTAACTTTCTCAAAACTTGTTATTTCTTAGCCCTTTCCAGATAGTGAGCTTATATGGAATGCCATGTGGCCAATATTTTAGATCTGATTCTAAAAATTTTATCTGAAATAAAATTATTTGTTTTCTTTCTAAAGGAACTAGTGGCACTCAATTTGGACTTTCCAAACTTCATATATGTCACTTTTAACAAGAACACATGTTTGAGACTAATTTTAGGACTAGTCAAGTAGCCCTAATTTCCAAAACCTATATCTTTGAAAGTAAAATGATACAAAACTTGAAATTTTTATCATTGATACTTGGATATGTCTCCTCGGGATCCGAAAATTTTTACAATCTGAAACTTTTCCAACAAAAAGTTATAGTGAAAATTCCAAGATGACTCGTTTGAAATTGATTTCAGAGCTAGTCACACGTCCCAACTTCCACATGCTATATCTCAAAAAGTATAACGAACTAGTACCTAAAATTTTTACCACATGTACCTCGATATGCCTCCTCAATATCCTCAAAATTTTGTTGTCTGAAACTTTCCAAAAAAAATTTGTATCAAAATTTTTAAGATGTCTTGATTGAAGAAGCGAAACCCTAGGATCCTATGCTCTAATACCAAATGTTATGAACCAAACTCCAAAATAATCCAATGAACAATGATCCACTTTGAGGGGGAAACCTCCTTTTACAATATATCCAATGCACAAGACTATCCTTATACAAATTAATCTCCTTTATTATAAATAGGAGATAAAGTGGACATGATGTAACCTACCCTAAACTGACTTAACCATCACTAATAAACTAATAATAAATGAGTCTTAGGGCCTTAGATTCCTTAACAGAACCTGTCTAGTACAAGGGAGTTGTCAAAGTCAATTGTGGAGTTTAGTGCAACTTCATGAAATTTTCCATGGAAAGCTTATCAAAAGATTCAATTTCAGTAAAATCCCTTATTCAAGAAAATCTCAAGTTTCTAAGGTGAAGATATTCAAGCAAGCTTAAAATTAATTATCTATTTCAACATCATCAAGTTTTACACCGAAAAATTGAACCCAAAGAAAAGTTGGGATTTCTCAAGTAATTTTTTCTAAGCAAAGCTAAAAATTGGTTAAGTGTTGTGACTAAAAACATTAATCATCAAGAAATCAACACCAATGAAAAACCCAAATTTTAAAATGGAAGATTTCCCGAGCAAAGCTAAAAATTGTATAGGAGTTGGAGACGATAAAAAGTTATAAATTAACCCTAAATGAAAAATCCCAAAGTTTGGAGGTGACCCAAAAATTATGATTTAAAGTTTGTAGTAACTAGTTGGACAAGTCATTGTTGATATTATGGTAGTTGTGGGAGGTATTTACCTCCACGTGTAAACCTGACGAGAATAGAATACTCTAGGAAGCAAGAAGAAACCCTAATGAGTTGGCTAATAACCCTAGAAGACATGTTGGCTCAAGAAGATAACGTGTATTAGGTTATTAGCCTCCAAAAGAAGAAGTCGACCAGAAGAAATAATATATACTGAACAGACAGATACCCAGAATGAGAAGTCGGCCCAGGAAGTTAGCCAGAATTACTATAAATATAGGAGGCCAATCTCATTCTGGCAGGGCAGTCTCAGAATTACAGAGCAACACTTGTGCGCACTGCAGTGCCCAATTTTGTGCACAGGTTTGGAGGAGAGTTGCCATTGCAATTGTTGTAGCTAGCAGATCACGTTTGGCTTGGACTATCTCTTGGTTTGGATTTAGACTATCTAATCATCTCTTGTTGGTGCGTTATCCTTGGGGAAAGGAGTGCTACCCTTTGTTTGGCTATCTAGCCTAGGGTTTGCTTCCGGAGTGATTCTCTGTCAAGGTTAAGGTGCTCGGAGGGTGGCTTTGGCCTATGGTTGGGTGACAATAATGATATTGTCAATGGTAAAATGAGCACATCCATTATATTCTAACAGGTTATGGGCCCACCACTTCCTTCATTCAGTCTAACTGCTAGAAGCAAACATAGCCAGAAGGATATTAAGCTCGTTGAAGAACTGTTGTTAGGGTTTCTAGTAGGAGTAATTACCAAAACATTGTCGCTAGGGTTACTAGCAAGTGCAGTTGCAAAAACTCTAATCCTCTCGTTGAGGCACCTTAAGTGAAGGGATTGACCTAATTTCCGGATATATCAGCGCGCCCTAGCCTAGTGCATCTCTTGGTACTCTCAGCAAGCCAAGACGTCAAGTTTGAGTTTTTCGTCAGATCTAGAGTTGACCAAGTAAAAGCAGCCATGACTTACTCTATGAAGTCAGAAAACAAGTTAGATGGAGCTTCTAACTTCAGAGCGTGGAAGACAAGGATTGNATCCTTGCCAAGAATAAAGTGTTGGATATCGTGAAAGGAAAGATCGTGAAACCAAAGTTTGAAGAAGGAAAAGAGAAGAAACCAAAAAACGTTGCAGTTATGGAGAAGTTCAAAGATGATGACATCAATTCCATGAGTATCATAGTGGACTCTATAAAAGACCACTTGATACCCTACATCTCCCATCATGACTCATCGAAGAAGATGTATGATTCCCTAACAAACCTTTTCTCAGTCAGAAACATTGGACAAATAATGAGTCTAAAGAATGAGCTCTGTGACATGAAGATGAATGATGATGATAGCATAACATCATACTTTGTGAGGATCTCTCAGTTAAGAGATCAACTACAAGCGCTTGAAGAGAAGGAATTGGTAAACATAGTACTCAATGGTCTTCCGAAGACATGGGATGCATTTGCCGCAAGCATAAACACAAGGAAGGAGTATCCCACATTTGAAGAACTTTGGACTTGTGCTCAAGAAGAATCCAGAATCAGTGCAAAAGAGAAACCCCAAAATAAGTACGATGATCACGCCTTCAGAACAAGATTCAAGAATTTCAGGAACAAAAGGAAGTTTGGTTCAAAGAGGAAGACAAATCAAGAGAAAGATATTTCAGAAATACAATGCTTCAACTATCGAAAGTATGGTCACTATAAGAGTCATTGTCCCAAGCTAAAGAAAAGGAAGGAGAAACATGAAGCATTAGTTGTCGAAGAAAAGGAACCTACAAAGAAGACTAAGCAGGATGAAAGAGACTTCTTCTTCTGAAGGTAACGGTACTCTTCTTATTTCTTGTACATATCTTGTTTGCATAGTCTCTGTACATATCTTGTATATCTATATCTTAAAAAATAATATGTTCCAAGAAGAACTATATGTATGGAAGAACAACAATATAAGGATTGATATCATTATACAAGTCAGATAATACACATCAAACAAATCATGTGGAAGCTATTACAAGATAGGTCGAAATTAGAATCAATCATGAAGAGACTTAGAAGAAGCAAAGACAGAAAGAAGTCAGCAATCAAGAGAAAATTAGAGAAAGACTTATGACGTTTTGCAGAAGACAATAAGATGAAAGCGTGGACTCTGTTAGACGGAGGGAGCCGATTATATATTGCAGAAGACAATAAGGATGCAGACAGAAGTGTGGAATCTGTTAGACGGAGGGAGCCGATTATATGCACTCATACATGAAGCAAGGATTAGGAGGGAGCTAATCCTATGATCCATTGAAGATGATGAAGTGTATATCCATGGTAGCAGCCATGAAAGACAGTACGTGTTCAGTTCAACCTCAGAAGAAGTCTTCTTCGAAGAGAAGCCTTAAAGTATCCATGGTTGTCCATCCACATCCATGATTCTATAATGAAAGGAAGAAGTGGAATATTTAGGGCATGGAATCTATAAGAAACTCCATGGACCCAAGAGCTAAAGAAAAACATTAGGAAGAACATGAAGATTCCAAGAAAGAAAGAGAAGCCAGAACAACCAGTCATTAAGAATCACAAGATTACCAGCCTGATATGAACTCACTAAAATCAATCAAGTAGAGGAACTGAAAGTTGTGATGAAGAACAGTGTATATATGCAAGCATTGCAAGATCCAAAACTAGAGGTTCTCCCAGACGGAGGGAGAATACTATGACGATTACTTGTTCCAGTAAACTAGACATACCTCTACATGAGTCTTTATATCATCTGCAATATCCATGGGTTGGATTTCTACATCAGATGAATGCAAAGAATGTTCTCCAGAGCAATTGAACAAAGAGCATATGAAGAGCAATCTCAAGACTTCGAGGCATACCAGAAAGAGACCCTTGTATGCAGATGGAAGAAGATAACTTGGTGGAGAACCTCCAGTACACAGCAGAAGCATGGTGAAGATTTTCTATAATAGAGATATTGTATCAAGATGATTACTCAGAACATCATATCTCATGATGACAGAAGAAGTGCCACATGGATATGTTCCAGTTTTCTAACAATGATATACCTTATTGATCGAAGCTACATAAAGCCTTCAGAGAAGACCAGTGTTCCAGACCGAAGTACATTTGAAATCAAGCATTACATTATCCATGACGAAGTCCAGAAAGGAGAAAGTGGTTCTCCAATACATATCTCCACAGATGAGCAGATAAGCAGACATTTTTTATAAATCTTCTGTTCAAAATGAAAGAGTTTGCGTACTCAAGCTGGAGCTCGTGGAGATGACTTCCTTATTGAAAAAGGAAGAGATGACTCTCAAGTTGGGAGGGATCACTGATGTATTATTGATTGATGAACAGTCATTTTTCAGTTCGAAAAATGGTCCAGGATGAGCAGATTCTTTCCAGTTTGGAAAGTGGATTGAGATTTATGACAGACAGACATTTTCCAGTTCGAAAAATGGTCCAAATTGTTGATGTACCATAGACAGCGACTTCCCATTGTGGTTAACATGGGGAGTGGTCTAGGGCAGTCTCTCTTCTTGAGAGTTACTCAAGAAGACTGGCTCGCCTCGCCGGACAACGATTTTTCATTGTGATAAACATGAGGAATGGTATGTTTTGGAGGTTGGTGCAGGACAGGCATTTCCTCTTGTGGTTAACATGGGAAATGGCATGGACATTCATTCCTTAGGGCAGATTCATTCTCTCTAGGTTTCACTTTGTTTAGTGTCGGAGGAATGTCCCAGGATGGGGAATGGTCCAAGTTCAGCAATTAGGGACAAACATTCCTTAAGGAAAACTCATTCTCTCCAGGCTACACTTTGTCTAGTGTCGTGAGAATGGCCCAGGGTGGGGAATGGTCCAGGCTCAAAAATCAGGACAATTATTTTTTTTTGCTTGAGAAGAATAGTCCAGATAGCTCATCATTGATGTCTTACCTTTTTTAGGGCAAATTCTCTTCCAAGATATCACAAAAATGCCCTAAACAACCCCTTTTCACACTAAAAGATGGTTTCACAATACCTCAAAGTGATGCTATAAAACAAGACCATGGGTGCACTACAATTTCAAGGAATTCATTTGCAAGGTTATGCTACTGCTATTCTCTTGTGGAATCCTCTTTTCTCATCAAGAATATACTAGCATCATTACATTGGGCAATCCATCTCACCTCTTGAGTGGATTAGCTTGGGATTCTTTCACCATTTCTTTCAAAGTTGTAACAAGAGCTTAGTTGTGGGGGTCCAAGAGCCCTCCCTTGGAGGAAGAAGGGACTCAAAGTCCTCTTTCTTCTTGGTGTTTTCTTTCACTAATATAATCTTGCCATTGGTGACATGAATCTTATTGGTTTTTTGTTCTTATGTCCTTATGCTCAATAGTTTAGTTGTTTCTTAGTTTAATTCTTAGCTTGTTCTTTTATGTTTCTTTTTCTAACCCTTTCCTTTACAGATGTCTTGCTTAGCTAACCCAACTAAGCTTGTAAGCACCTTTGTTTTGCTCATTTAGGTGACAAAAGAGGCGCAACAGATTGGCAACTCCACTGGGGAAAGGTATCAACTTCCTACCCCATTTGGGTTTTTCTAGCTCTTCTTTTGGTTTATTTAACCTGAAGGTACCTTAACCGGCCCAAGCCGACTTGCAAAACATCCAATTCAAAGCTAAATTGAGATAATTTCATCCAGAATTTTCTTCACGGTCGTGTGTCAGTTGTGCACGGGTTTATTGGCCCACAGTCGTGCATCATGCGCACGTGCGCCAAAATTATTGTGTTGCTCTGTGCACCTACGCCCAAAATTTTGTTTCGGTTTGCGCACAGGCGATCAGTGCGCATTTGTCTACTCTGAGACCCGCGCACCTGTGCAAAAAAATACACATTGTAAGCTTGTTTGTGATTTGGGGAAGGCCCCTAGCCTTCTTAAACATGATTTCATGCATGTTGTAATCTGCACCACACTTAGTTCCCTCTCCATATAAAGGGATTAGTCAAAACACATAGGCACTTAGGGGGTTTAAAATCGTTATTTCCTCTTTTTCTTTCATTTTGCCACATGGATGGTTTGCTTTGACTAAAAGTATAAGTTGGAATCATTTGTAATCACATAAAATTTGCATTGGGACCAGAAGTTGGATAACAATCATTTAGTATGCTCTTCTCTCGCACTTCAAAGCGACCTTGAGAATCAGAAAAATGTTGTAGGACAATTTCATCTCCCTTAAAAAGACTAAAACCTTTATGAGAGGAAAACAGACCCCTTGGGACTCCTCTTAGTTTATTTTTTAAACACATCTCAAGATTGTAACAGGCCCATACATGCCCACATGCTACAAAGATAGGATAGTGTTGAAATTTACTTTCTTAGATTAAATCACTAGGGAAGTTTAAAGGTTTTGTAACGGGCCCATACATGCCCACATGATCACAATCTATGATAGTTTTAAAGATTTCTTAGATTAAATCACAATAGGGAGTTAAAGGAATAGTAAAGGACCCACAGGTCCACATGCTAGCTTCCTAGGGAATTTTGAATTACGTAAGGTTGTACCAAAGACATTTAGTTAATTAGGTAATCAACACTTGTAAGGACCAAGTGAAGTCCACATGCAGCAAGGTGACACCTAATTCATTAAAACGTTGGCACACTTTCACTCATTCACACACAAAAGTCACTTATCACTCACATAGTTTTCATCTCGAAATGTGGAGGTCATTTTAAGTTTCCTCCAAAGGGATTCCGAAACACCCCACCCTTTTCTTGAAGAAACTATCCACTCCCATTTAATTTCAATGAGATTGGCTCACACCCCTAGTCTCTCAAACAAACCACATCTAAAAAAATTCTAAAAACTCACTAAGTTTTCCTCCACAGGAGGTGCCAAAAGAATTTTTTTAGTCTAGGTAGGATTTCGGAGATAAGCATCCAAATAGCTCCCCGTTATTTGGTTCTCACATTGTCAAAACAATAGAAGTTGTCAAATAGGGAACTGTAAATCCTCCGAGTCAAGTGTTCCTAACACCATAAGGCAGAGAGATACACGTGAAGGGTTGAAGGCCGAGGTTCGATTTTTCTATGCATCTCCCCTTAAGGCACCCACCTCTTGGACGGAATCCAGCCCGTGACCCATTTCTTAGGCCGAAAATCTAAATGTCACACTTTGACCAAGGTATCTAGTGACCAAATTTTAGGACATCTACCCAGGTGACAATCGTGGGCTACAATTGCACCTTGATCGGATTTTGTGTGGCTATTGGGAAATATCGCCGGCTCTTTCGGGATATGCCCCCTTTACCCCTCATTATAACTTATTACTTCATCCTTCACTAGTTTCTCTTTCGGTGACTTCAGACCCCACTGTTGAGTACTATTGGAAGGTCCAGTGTTTTTTTGAGAGGAAGGATGTTACGTCTTTTAGGACACGAGCATTTGTTTTCTTTGATCCCCCACGTGGACAAAACCCACTTATCCACATATCTGTTTCTTTATCAAAACACTTTATGTATGATGCACTTCAAATTACATTTGATTTAGATATATATATCGTGTAAAGTTCAAAAATTGCAACAAAGGCTCTTGTTTATTTATTACTCTCACCACAATTCGCACACATCCACTCAGATAGTCGAACATCATAGGGGACCCACAGAACCCCCGTTGTTCCAGACACTTGCTGAACCTCCCTCCTATTTTAGGGGGAGTTACTAGTATTGCCAACTCATCGACCCCACATTCTCACACTCCTGTGAGTGCCACTGTCTTAGGATCAGCTTTGCTTGGTTCCACCTTACTTGGGGCCAATTCCCAAGGTCCATCGTCCAGTCTCTCTCCTTTACACAGAAGCGGGGGGGAAACTTCCTCTCAAGGGGGAAGTACCAACCCACCTAGCCCCCCTCAAGGATCAGGTTCACAGAACACTCACACCATGGCTAGAACTAATCCTCCGCCACCACTCCAGATGCCATATTTGGCCTCTCTTAACATACCAGATCTAAGAAAACTCACAAATGATCCTATATTGCATGACCCCACATGGTCTGCAATGCCTACCAAACTACCTTCAAACATCCCCAAGTTTGAAGGAAAGGCAGGGGATGACCCTGCCAACCATGTCATGACTTTCCACCTATGGTGCTCTTCCAACAGCATTATGGATGATTCCATCCGACTACAATTATTTCAACGCACGCTCACTGGCCCATCAGTCAAATGGTATGTAGACGAAAAATCGGAGTCCCATACGACTTTCAAGTCCTTGGCCAAAGCATTTTTTACCTTCTTCCAATTACCAATCCTCCATGACAATGGTCTTGAACTACTCTCTAATTTTAAACAAACCTTAGCCACACATATCGTTGATCACATTCACGAGTGGCGTTGACGACGTAGTTTGTGCAAAGCCGAAACCACTAAACAACAATGTCTTGATTGGTTTCTCAGATCGCTTGTCTCTCTCCTCGGTAAAGATGCAACTTCCACCTTCCCTCAATCAGAAGAAGAATCCATCAGTAAGGCTCAACAATACGACCCCATCTATTCACAACCAGGGTACTTGTACACAGTACTTTCTAACCTCCCAAAACCTGTGCCATTCGACCAAGACAAACCTGGGATGTCTCACTCAACCGACGGATTGATTGGTAATACCACGCACCACAGTACACAACCCCAACAACTACCGATGTATGGCACACCTCAATATCCGTCGGCATATGGAGGAACCTCTTATTACCCTCCACCCCCTTATCAACAACCATACCCTGTTGCTCTTCCTCCACCCATCAGTGGGCCACCACTGGCACCCACAATACACCCACCTATCCAAACAAGTTCTGGTACCCCCTCTACCTCAGCTTATACTCTAAGTACTAGTGAAAGCGTCACGCCTTCCTATGTACCTTACGGATCATTACCCCCATAGAACCCGTACTTTCCATTCCCTGGTCCTCCACAGCCCATGGCTCCCCCACACCCTCATGCTGGGGTGAATTTTGTTCAACCCTCTCCCCTTCAACAATATCAAACTTTTGAACAGCTGAATACGGAAAATCCAACCCATCAGTCGAATAATGCCAAAAAGAAAGGAAAAAATCGGAACAATAGCAACCCAGGTCAAGGTGGGAATCACCCCCAACAAAACCAACCTACTGGGGGCAACCAGAATCAAGGGAATCAGAACCCCCAGGGGGTAAATAACAACAGGTGTCAAGGGAAAAATAACAATAATATTAGAACCACCATCCCTTGTGCCCTTTGCGGTGAGTTCGGTCATTATACTCATCATTGCCCCCAAATCATTGATTTTAAACGGATAAAAGACTCAAAAAGTGTATCACATCCTCCAGCACCACCTACCCCTTAGCAGGCCCCACAACAATACGTGCAACAACCACCCCCAGTCGTGCTGCAAAACCCCATTCCACACCAGGGTGTAATGAACACCTAACAGGATATACAGCCTACCCCACCACAGTTGGGACAATATCTCAACCCAAACAATCCCACAAATCGCACTATCCTCCTCACTAGTGAAGAGGAAGTCCTTCTACAGACACGTAGTCGTCAATACCGTGCACCCACTGAGTCTCCTCCCATTCCCCCCGAAACAATTCCATCACCAATGGGACCCCCGTTGGTGATTCCTCGCCCTAACACGGACACACCTCTTCGCATCCCTCGCATCCCATTGCACAGGAATGTCCACAACTCGCAGGCTAGGGCGGCTCATAATTATAGTTTGGTTGATGACTTAGCACAATCCTCAGCTTCCATGTCAGTCTTAGAAGTCCTTCAAACTTGTCCCACTCAACGGAAATCATTACTTTCCGCCTTGGGGCCAGTCGACCCCACGAATACTCCGCTCATCACATTTGATCTCGACAGCGGAGAACCTCACCTCCCCGCTCTAATTTCTTTTCAAATCCCAGTGAAAATTCGAAACATTACAGTTCATCGGTGCATCATCGATGAAGGCACATCCACATGCATCATGTCCAAGTCTGTACAGCAGAAACTTGGTTCCCCCGAACTCATACCATCTGCCATTACCTTAAAAGCTTATGACGGACGACCATCTTCTCTTGAAGGGCTTTTCCAAAATGTCCCTGTAGAACTCGGGGGCAAGACCATTCTCGTCGACATTGAAGTTATCGATGTCCCACTCGATTATAATATCTTGTTCGGTCGTAGCTACATGTACGCTATGAAGGCAGTTTCCTCTTTCGTCTTTCAAGCCATGATGTTCCCCCATAACGGGAAGATCATTACAATTGACCAAGTCTCACATTATGAGCCTAACCCTTCTGCCAACATCGATAACATTCTCCCTCTCATCCACACTAATAATGAAGCATACCCACTCATCGAAATGGGTCTCAGAATTTTCAAAGACCCATCATTGTTAGGAACTTACCATGGTGCACCACCGCTCCTTCATCCTTCCAATCAAGTATGTGTCGTATCGTCCAAAGGAACTGACATAAAGGATACCCTTTCTCCCAGGGAAGCTTCTATCATATCTAACGTCCCACTAGTCACAGAGCTCCTCCCTCATGATCCTCCTGTGAACTCATCGACTCCACCAGTTCACGATTTCACCTCTCCCCAAGGCCATATCCCAGTTTGGGAGACAGTTCCCCAAGCCATTACTCAAATCCCCTTCTTTTACCCTCCACTAAGCGTACAAGCTTTCCAAGTAGTTGCAACGCTTACCCTCCCTAATATGGTGTTGGCAATTCCAGTTTGGTATTTACATCCACCAGAGATGGTTCCTCAACCATCCCTTCCCCCCCAAATGGAAGGAATCCCAATGATGATTCTCATACTCACTCCCACCATACCCTCTACATACCCACTCACTAACCTCCCTGCCACAGCTGGGGGCAGGCGAAAGAAGAAGGAGCCCACAGCTCCACTCCCCCCACACATCCAACCTCCTTGCGTGTTGTGAGAAAGATGGACACCCAACCAACAAATTCCCATCTCTACCCGAGTTACGTAACCTAATTCAACCCAATCAAACACCATCACTGCTCGCCACTGTAGAAAGTACTGCCGCTATCTCCCCTAACGCAAGTAGCAAAGGGCTGCGAACCAAATTCGTTTGCGCCATATGTTCTGAATATGGCCATTATACACACCATTGCCCAGCACTACCTCAATTCCAGCAGACATTAGTCGGAGTACGCCAAAGCTTCCAGCACAAACCCAATCCAGCTACATCATCCCTACCAAACATCATTGCAATCCATTATGTCACGACTTCAGTCAATGAACGTATGAGATGCCCTTGCTCTCTATGTGAATCCTTAGATCATTTTACATTCCAATGTCCTATGATCATTGAATACAGGCAATGCCAATCGACCATGATTCAAACCCCTGCGCCCCCTACAGAATCAATGATTAACCTTACCTCATCACTAGAGATTCTTTATATCATTTCTCCTGAACCAGAGGAACTCCCTATTCCTTTGTGGTTCTTAGATGACTTATCCGAGGATTTACCCCCAAATCCCCCCAATTCTCCCATTCATTTCCCCGCGGAAATTTTACACCCAACCACCACTAGTACTCCTCGGTACCTCGATATTTGGTTTATGTCAAGAGAACCATCGCAATATGGCCAACATTTCCCCTACCATCAAAATCGATATTTCCATCGAAAATGGAGTCGTCGAGGAAATCAACATTGGCGCCGCATGCACTTCTCAAGAAATCACCGCCTATAAAGTCCTCTTCCAAGAATATCAGGATATTTTCGCCTGGTCATACACAGAAATGCCTAGCCTTGATCCCTCTATTGTCGAACATCGCATAGACACGTGGCCTGATATCACACTGATTCACCAAAAACAACGACTGCTACACCCATCCAAAGCAGCAGCCATCAAAGTTGAGATTGACAAATTACGCATGGTTGGGTTCATCTACCCCATCGCCTATACCTTATGGGTTTCCAACCCTATACCCGTTAACAAAAAATAGAGCACTATCTGTGTATGCATGGACTTTTGCGATCTCAATCACATTTGTCCCAAAGACAACTTTCCAACGCCTTTCATCGATCAAATTATCGACGACTGTGCAGGCCACGAGGCTCTGTCCTTCATGGATGGTTTCTCTGGTTATAATCAAATCCAAATCCATCCAGCCGATCAATACAAAACCGCATTCACCACCCATTGGGGTACTTTTGCATATCGTGTCATGCCTTTTGGCCTAAAGAACATCGGCGCAACTTTCCAACGAGCTATGACACATTTTTCACGATCTAGCTCATATCATCCTCACGTACTTAGTCAACCTCACAGCTCGATCCAAAAAATGCACCCAGCATCTTGATGATTTACGGACCATCTTCCAACGGTGTCGTCAGTACAACATCTGCTTGAACCCCCTCATCGGAGATATCTTATATCAGCGAGAGGTTGACACCATACTTCGTCGATGCTTGACCATTGACGAGGCTGATAGAGTCTTGAATGACTATCATAGCGGCGCGTGCGGGGGCCATCTCTCGGGGATATCCACTGCTCATAAAATCATCCAAGCAGGTTATTTTTGGCCTACATTGTTTCACGATTGCATTCATGTCGTGAAGCGATGCGATAAATGTCAGCTTTATGCCAACAAAGCACGAGCACCACCCGTTCTTCTTCACCCAGTCATTACTGTCGACCCCTTTTGTAAATGGGGCATCGACTTCATGACTTGTAATCCCCCATCCAGCAATGGACACAAATACATCGTGGTCGCAGTCGATTACTTCACAAAGTGGGTTGAAGCCATGCCTACCTTCAACAACACCGTTGACACCGCAGCACGTTTTTTCTTTAATCACGTTATATCTCGCTTTGGAGTACCACTCAAACTAGTCTCATATCATGGGAAACATTTCGAGAATGAGATTTTTGTCGAACTCTCATCCCGATTAGGATTCTCCCAAGAGTTTGCCTCACCATATTACTCTCATTCCAACAGACAGGTCGAAGCAGTTAACAAGGTCCTCAAAACCATGTTACAGTGCACGGTTAACAAATATAAGACCAATTGGCATCATATGTTATTTTCCGTGCTATGGGCTTACTGTACAGCCATGAAAACGGCCATTGGTTTCACACAATTTCATCTAGTCCATGGGGTCGAGGCCACTCTTCCTATCGAGTGTGAAATTCTCACCTTACGCACCGCAATTGAGCTATTACCCAACACTGCTCCAATGGAGCAGCGCTTGTTGAACTTAAAGTCCCTGGATGAATATCGCCGATCTTCATTACAAAACAATGAAGCAGCCAAAAAATGGTCAAAGGCCACCTTTGATCGCCATGTCAACCTTCGCTCATTTCACGAAGGTGACCTCGTCCTTGCTTACGATATCACTCACGATACCCTCAGTCATGGCGAATTCGAGTCATTGTGGCATGGCCCCTACATTTTCCAACATTGCCTCACCAAAGGCGCATACATCCTGGCTTCCCCCGAAGGCCTCTCTCTGAAAGAACCCGTCAATGGGCTATACTTAAAGAAATTTTACGCCTAAGCATAGCCATTCTACATTAGGTTATTTTTTTTTGTATAGTGTTTTTAATCTTTTTTCCATACCTCACGTCTAAACTATCATTTGTGTTATTGACATATGCTTCCTCCTCCCACATCAGTTACGCCGACAGTGCCAGCCATTGGACACAAAATCTTTCTTCGACAACTTGGGCCCTCTATACCCCCTCACATGAACTGCTCCACTCTAGCGGCATATGTTTGGGTTCAGCAACCAACAACCAAGCCGAGTACATCGCCGTCATTGGTCTCCTCACCGATGCCAGCGATCATCGTATTCGCCACCTTAGCGTCTTACTTGACTCCCAACTAGTCATCCTCCAGCTCAACAATGTGTACCATGTCCGCGATCCTTGCCTCTTTCGCAATACCTGCAAGTTAGACTTTTATCTCGACATTTTGATTTCATTACATTTACACATATTCCAAGGCAAATTAATCAAATCACAGAAAACCTAGCTAACATTATACTCGATTGGCATATATCACATCAAGATATCTCTACACACACATAAACCATCAAGAGTCTATCACAACATATATAGATTAGACATCATAAATAACATTAAAAAACACACATGTGAACATCACAAAGACCCCAAAATGTATACTCGTATATATATATATATATATATAAAAATCGGTCAACAGTGTCATCAAAATGTTTACATACACATAAAATACATCGTATACAAAATCCGCAAGCCAGTGAAGCACCTCGGTACAAAACTGGTTTCACTACACCAAAATGGGCTCACCAGCCTATATACAGTATACAAAAATACACAGAGAGACACTCAAGGTGCCTCTAGAGCACCACCTCATGCCCCTCCCTCAGGCGGCGGTGCCCCACCCATTATCGATCCCTCCGGACCTGGAGGTAACCGCCCGGTTATCACAACACCTGTTACTGCTACTCGTCAAACAATGGACTGCCACATCAGCGGAACTCCCACACACTGCTCCAGGATGCCCTCATCCTAGATGCGCGACCACATTCCCTCAGGCACTCCCTGTAGCACCACCTCCGAGCGGCGGCGAATATCCTCAAAATCTCCCCTGGCCTCTGCCAGAGGAGCATGCGATGGCCCAGCATCAGGGTCATCAAAATGGCATCTCCTAGCCGCTCTCTCATCATTGGCTGGTCTCGCCTCAATGTCCTCATGTTGACGTCTCTCCCATTCCCACAGCTCTCCCCGCGGCAGTCTCACTGGCTCCTGAGGAGCCGACACTCTCATCAACTCAACCTCACGCCCGTAAGGTCCCACATCTGCACATACAAACAAACAAATGATAGCATCAGCATCCATCTATACACAATACATGGTCATACTATCTCAAATATCAACATATCAAACAAATCACAAACATACCTCGGTGGTCAAAAACCTCTCCTGGAGGTAATACCATATCCAGATCGCCCCGGAAGTCAACCCCACAATATGGATACTGCAGTATGATCTGCGGCATATGCATCCACACCTGTGCAGCCTCGGCCGTGAAAAAATGGCCACCCTCACCACCACCGTGGCGAATCAAAATCGTCGACCATGCCTCAGTCGCGGCTCTCACATACCAAGTGCGCTCAATAAAACTCAAGGGCGCAACATCGGCACCCTCTCCAAAAACCAGGCCACCAAGATGGACCCAAAGGCAAAATTCCCTGAGTCCGTAGTCCGACACCTGTCAAGTTGCCCTACCATCTTGGCATGCAGCATCAAACCCCAGGCAAAAAGCTCTCCGGCCAGTGCCCTCCCCATAATCCTCAACTGACCACCACTGATCCGATGAGTTGCGAGGGACCCATATACCCTCACAATTATCGTTGCTACATAGCGATGAACTAAAGCATCCATAGCCCCGATACTCACTACGGAGCCTGACATAAAGTTCTCTCTAGTACAGTACCTCCGGCCCAAGGTAGCCAACTGCCCGTCCCCAGGTAATACAGGCTCCGCGGGTAGGGGCATCCCCCGAAAATGGAGCCCAGTCAGAAAGTACACATCCTCCACCGCAGTGAAGGCTAGCTGCTCTCCCTGCACCATAAAACAATGCAGATCCAGACTCCACATCCGAATCAAAAACTAAAAAAGATACTCCTGAGCCTGTATCAAAGGGCACTCGAAGAACTTCAGCAGCCCACAGGCTGACAAAGTGGCACGAACCTTCGGCTCCTCAATAGTTACGGCCTCCCTCAGCTGTGACCAGTCCCGCTCTCACCAATGGATCGGCATCGTCCCAATGATCGCTTGCAACCACATAATACGGTCCTAGATCAGCCATCTCGAGCATAAAACACATGAAAATCTCCAAAAAGATGAGTTTTTGCACCCGTCAGCCTTGCCTCAGGGGCATGGTTGTTTACCCCTCAGGCACGCACACATGCACGCATGTTCACACCCACAGGAACGCACACATGCGCGCATGTTCATCGCACAGGTGCACACGAATGTGCGCATGTTCGCCATACAACGGCGCCTTCATGCGCCCATGTCACGTACACAAGCGCGCATCACAGCACGCATGTCCGTTATACAGCTGTGTGGTTGTTTAGCTAACAGGCACGCATACAATGCACGCCTTTTTTCCCCCTTAGGGCGCACCCATGCGCGAGTTATCATAGAACAGGTGTGCACACATGCGCGCATATTTACGGATCGTCCGCGCACTAGAGGGCCCACACCCACAAAACCCCTTGTACGGCCCTTCGTACAGGCCCTGCCCACAAATAGAAAACCTAATTCTATGCAGGATGATAAGACCACTAACCTGAAGCTCATTGGTCCTGAATCGGCTACCTCGTTCTCCCGAAATCTCCAAATCTCCTCTGAATATCTCTCATCCAATCACTCTGACAGCAGGTACAAATGAGGTGGCAATGTGAGCCCTACAGCTATATATAAGCCTTTCCGCTAAACTTCCAAACACCATTCCGGGAGCTCCGGGTGTCCGTTTTTCAATCCGTCTTCAGCCACGGGATCAACATCCCGTCATCTACATCAAGCCAGTCCCCGGGCCATTTTTTATCCTTAGCCCCCGGGGCGCCATTTTTTCATACCCCATCTAGATACGCATGCTCATGTTCAAAATTATCAAATAAATGCTTATATGTTTGATTCTCTTCAGATATTGTTCAAGTCGGGTATTTGGTTTTCATGTGTGCAGGTACTTGGTCATCATACATCAGCGCAACCCCTTCAGGTATATAATCAACACTGGCATGTAATCATTCCCTCTGAATCTCAATTGCATCTCTAGTCACACCCTCTGAAATTTGTCTTTAGGATCCCCATATCCGGCTCTGCAGTACCGCCACCTCCATTGCATTTTGGGTATTGTCACCCAGTAGCACGCTCCCCCACATGAGTTGTCCCATTCCTAGTACCCCTTGGCACTTTGACACTCATGTTGTTTTTTTTTCAACCCTTTAGAGATGGGAGTCTCGATAGTCTTACATCATGTTGTGAATCAGTGACATACTCATTCTCCTCATTTTGCTAGCTTTCCTAAACGGACTCCCAAATTATCTCTTCAATGTTCTCTTTTGACTGCACCTCTGCGGTATCATTAACCCTCCATTTCATCCACAATCAGTTTTCCCATCCGCAAATTACCCTCCATTTCATCTACCTCATACAGAAACCCACCCATGGGGCCCCCAACCTCCACCAGTTCTCCAAGCAAAATGTGCCCTAACCAGCCCAACCATATTACATTGGGGCACTTGTTTCTATATTTGTACACTCATCCCAAATTATTCTTTATAAATTGTAAAAGCCTTTGTTTCCAGCATTTACATATCTTTTTGTCGTCACCTTTGGCGACCTTCTTCCCTTTTTGGCAAACGCAACCCATGTCACCCTTGGTTGGGGCACTCCTTATCATCTACTCCAGTTGACATCATCCATATACTCCAAGTATCCCACGGGCCACCTACCTCTGCTCTCTGAGTTTGTTCACTTTGTCTCGCCTCTGGCACAACTTATCCCACGTCTTGTTGTCCCCCTGACACTCGACCTAGTTGAACGATTGCGACCACTTATACTTCGCATATATCGCCAACCAAGGGTAGTCTTGTGTCTTCATACATCTTGATTTCGTCCATGTACCTCCTCAGTGCATAACCTCACCTAGTAGATTTCACGAAGCCCTTTGCTTCTTGGAGTCGCGTCCCCCTTTTTGTCGACATCAACATAGTTTCCAGAAGGGCGACAATATCTTGACTCATTACCTTTCCAATGAGAGGTCTCGGACGGCACAGGGAGAACCACAATTGCTCCATGCTGTCGTTGACCCCCGTAACATTCAACTTCAACACTTTCTCATGTTATAGTGAGTCTTACTTTGCGACTATTGCAGTTATTTCTTATATATTTGTTGAAGACCTCTGAACTTGGTTGGGCTATCAATGCCTACATAATCTGTGATACTTCTTACATGTGTCATTGTCTACTATTTAGAGTATGTTCCTCCTCAGAATTGTCTTATGCCTTTATCATGACCGCCCCGGAGGGCGCTGCAGTTGTCTACATCAACACACCATTTCAGTTACTATACAACACCATTCTTTTTTGAGTTACATGACACGAGCATGGGGCATGCCCGCCTCGTTTGTACACAATTTATTTTTACACACCTTATGGAAGGTGGGGTCCTATGGGTTCCCTTCTCCCTCCAATGGGTCACTCTTGATACTCTCACTATCGCTCTCTCTTACAACGGAACTCTCAGTAGAAGAAACATTAATGAATTTCGGCTATACGTATGCTCCTAACCTCATCCATCAAGGGGCATCTGTTATCACTGAAATTTCATCCGCAAATGGTTACAGGAATCCAGCAACTTCAAATAGTTATGAATTCACCCATGGACCAAAATTACCAAAAAGCATTTCCAAAAGGTCTAAAACTATACAACCAGTGATAAAATTAAGGTGCACTATGACTACACAAGGCGCACGCGCACATGCACAAACCAAAAACGCACGAAAAGCGCACATGTGTATGATGCGCGACTGTGGTCGCTAAAATCTGCGCACACCTGAAAACGACGCATTTATGAGATTGGTCGGTCTCCCACCCACTTATGATTCAGCTTCCAAGTTGATTTGACATCCAAATCTCAGCTGGATCCAACTGGGTGGTTGGTCAAAGACCTAAAAATGCCCTAAACAGCGTCTTTTCACACTAAAAGTTGGTTGCACAATACCTCAAAGTGATGCTATAAAACAAGACCATGGGTGCACCACATTTTCAAGGAATTCATTTGCAAGGTTATGCTGCTGCTATTCTCTTGGAGAATCCTCTTTTCTCATCAAGAGTATACTAGCAACATTACAATGGGCAATTCATCTCACCTCTTGAGTGGATTAACTTGGGATTATTTCACCATTCTTTCAAAGTTGTAAGAAGAGTTTAGTTGTGGGGGTCCAAGAGCCCTCCCTTGGAGGAAGAAGGGACCCAAAGTCCTCTTTCTTCTTGGTGTTTTCTTTCACTAATATAATCTTTGCCATTGGTGACATGAGTCTTATTGGTTTTTTGTTCTTATGTCCTTATGCTCAATAGTTTAGTTGTTCTTTTATTTCTTAGTTTAATTCTTAGCTTGTTCTTTTATGTTTCTTTTTCTAACCATTTATTTTACAGCTGTCTTGCTTAGCTAACCCAACTAAGCTTGTAAGCACCTCTATTTTGCTCATTTAGGTGACAAAAGAGGCGCAACAGTGTGGTAGTGTACCACTGGATTGTAGTTGTGTACTACTATGGATAGACACAGTTGTGTTCTATTGAATGATATTGTTTTGATTCCCTTGAAGACTATCAGCAGTGTTGAAAATGATTATCAGCTAGATGGATGATCAATGAACAATGTTTTTCCCAGACAGAAAATGGTTCAGAACATTTATTCTTCTAGATTAGAAGAATGGTTCTTGTGTCACTCTGTGGAGTGAGCATCATGTTTGATTACTCAGATAGAGTACGGTTCCGAGAGATGATGCAACTGATGACACTGATGGTGATGATGGTGCTCATGATCTAGTCATGAGATTGTCTATACAACTATGTTGATGCTACCGGGTGAATGGTATGTTTGTGCTCAAGACCATTCCCTGTAATACCTCCCTAGCTAGGAGGGAGTGTTGATATTATGGTAGCTGCGGGAGGTATTTACCTCCATGTATAAACCTGACGAGAATAGAATACTCTGGAAAGCAAGAAGAAACCCTAATGAGTTAGCTGATAACCCTAGAAGACATGTCGGCTCAAGAAGATAACTTGTATTAGGTTATTAGCCTCCAAGAGAAGAAGTCGGCCAGAAGAAATAATATATACTGAATAGACAGATACCTAAAATGAGAAGTCAGCCCAGGCAATTAGCCAGAATTACTATACATATAGGAGGTCAGTCTTCATTCTGGCAGGGCAGTCTCAGAATTGCAGAGCAACACTTGTGCGCACTGCAGTGCCCAGTTTTGTGCGCAGGTTTGGAGGAGAGTTGCCATTGCAGCTGCTATAGCTAGAAGATCACGTTTGGCTTGGACTATCTCTTGGTTAGGGTTTGGACTATCTGATCAGCTCTTGTTGGTGCGCTATCCTTGGGGAAAGGAGCGCTACCCTTTGTTTGGCTATCTAGCCTAGGGTTTGCTTCCAGAGTGATTCTCTGTCAAGGTTAAGCTGCTCGGAGGGTGGCTTCGGCCTATGGTTGAGTGACAATACGATATTGTCAATGGTAAAACGAGCACATCCATTATATTCTAACAGTCATGTTGAAGTTGTCATTGTAGTAGGAAACCATTTGATTGAGTTTGGAAGTCCCAAAACCATTGGGAAGAGTTGTCTAGAAGAACTTAACAAAGAAGTGAAAATTTAAACCAGTTAAGAATCCACCTCATACAAGGAAGGTGTCAAGTTCAAGAAGAATTACTTTTAGTGTTTCATTAGAGGAAAATTGAGATTTAAAATGAGCCTTCTAAAGAAATATAAAATAATAAAAGCATAAACCACATCATACTACATTATAAACATTATCTACGGAAAGTACTATAGTGCTAAAACATTTTAATTTATGAAACATTATATTTAATATAATTTATAATTCATTATATATACCAGTAATATTTTGTATATTTAATATTAAATTAAAACTTTGAAAATAAATTTTAAGAAGTAATAAAGATAATTACATATTATTGTAATTATATGTAATTAAAATTATTATCAATACAAAAAATTATATTGATGTTTATATTTGTGGGTAAAACTTATTTTTAATTTTTTAACAATAATAAATTTGTATATATTTATTATTATTAATTTAAATAATAAATATAATTAAATAATATAATAATGCTAAAAAAACATTATATATCACATAATATTAAAAAGTATACTTTCATACACACAGACATTCTAATAAATTTGAGAGAAACCCTCTTGAGAAAATGTGCTCTATTCCCTAAAAACTTGTTTTAAGAGTAAAAAATAGGTATATGTTTGTTTACATATTTTTTTTTGTTTATCTCACTTCAAGTTAATCAAAAGTATTAAGTTAATATTTGTTTGATTTAGAATAAAATTAAGATACTTATTTTACTTAGAATAAAATTAAGATACTTGTTAAATCTATACTTAATACATTTAGTGAATTTATAATGGGATAAATAAATTAATTAAAAAAAAAAAAAAAATTAAATACCTAAAAAAAAAAGTATTTTTAATATTATTTATTTTTTCTCTTAAATGAATTGATAATATAACATACTCATCAAAATTAAGATACTTGTTGAATCTTTTCCCACACTTAATATATTTAATGAATCTATAGTGGGATAAATAAATAAATTAAAAAAAAAAATGTTAAAATGAAATACCTAAAAAAGTATTTTAAATATTATTTATTTTTTCTCTTAAATGAATTAATAATATAACATACTTATCATATTCCAAAATGCTGATCGTATTCAAGTTGAATCGCATTATGGCTGTAATAAATGTGAGATTTATTTTTAAGAGGTAGGAATAATATAAAATATTTCATATTTATTATTCCAATGATATTTAACATGTCTTAACCAAGGTGAGCCTAAAATAACAAGAAGGGAAACTAGTAATTTTTACATGAAATTTGACAAGAATCATTTTCAATTGATGTAATTGCAAATATCAATTTTTAACATTGAAAAATTAGGTTGCAATAGGGGTATTAGAGTGTGTTGAATCCATTTATGCATTAAAAACAATGGTTTCAACAATTCAAAATTGCAATTTCGGCAAATATTTTATCGTCAAATTTGTATGATGGCAAACCAAAAAGGTCAAAAATTGTAGAACATATAGTTTTCTTCAATAAAAATAGGAATACATAGTAATGTTTGACATATATAGCTCTAGCTAAACAATTATTGTTGACCCAATTTCCTGAAACCTGTTGGTTATTGAATTCGCTATTCAACAATGACTTTTTTTATGGGGTCCATTTTAGACCTCAAATTTTATCTATGTTCCTTTGTGAAATTGTCTTAGTATGGCAAGCTTATCAAAAGATTGAAGTTCAATCAAATCCCTTATTCAATAAAATTTCAAATTTTTGAGATGAAGATATTGAAGAAAGCCTAAAATTGACTATCTACTTGGACATTATAAAGTTGCACACTGATGAATCAACCCCGTGAAAAGTTCGGATTTCTAAGGTGAACTTTCCTGAACAAAGATAAAAATTGTCTAGGTGTTAAGACTTGAAAATTCATCATCGAGAAATTTACACTAAAAAAAATAAAAAAAATCTAAGGTAAACTTTCCCAATTAAAGATAAAAATTGTATGAGTTTAGGAAATTGAAACGTTGTAAATTGGCCTCAAGAAAAAAGTCAAAAGTTTGGAGGTGAACTTTCCTAAGTAAACCCAAAAAATGTTAAGTGTTAGGACATCAAAGAAGTGCATATCAAGAAATTGAACTTGAAGAAAAAATAAAGAGTTATAAGGTGCACTTTAATGAGCAAAGTCAAAATTTAGGCTATTCCTAGGGGTGGACACATTAAGATGTGTCACAAATTCTATTGAAATATGGTGATGAAAGTTTGATATTTAATCCCTCAAAACTCATATACACTTGACAATTATGTTTTGAGTTAAACATACAATTTGTAGGGAATTGTGTTATCTTTCTAAATAAAATTTATAATACCATTTAATATGTTAAATTTTTTTTAATTGCATGTTTATCCTTGCAAATTTCTAAAAAAAAAATGAAGTGACTTTCGATCATAACAACTATTATAGTGTTAAATGTAAAATTTTCACAAAAAAATATGTGAGATCGGAAGAG
>CBVK0100099070.1:0-28348 GCA_900067695.1 Picea abies
TCCAATCTTAAAGAAGCAAGTTGAATCTTAGTTTCATCATCTTGAATTTTTTGTATCCTACAATACACCTCATTATGACGAATCCAATTATCTAATTTCTTAGCATTTACCTCGCCATTGAACATTGGCAATTTGAATTTAATATCAATCTTTAACAAAGGAATTTGTGAAGGAGTTTTACTATGTCCTTTTGGAGAATTTGGAATAGGTATTGAACTGGTAGAAGAAGAGGAAGAAGAAGGAGGTGAGGGTGGTGGAGAAGCACCATTCCCTCCATTTCCATTTGGATTTTTATCACCATTGTCTCCCTTGTGATTTGAAGGGTTGGAGCCTTCACCTTGCAACCTTGTAATCCTTTCTTCCATCAAGAGTTTCATCATTTCTCTCATTTCCATGAAAGCCTTTCTGAGATCTTCATCTTCTGTAGGAATATGTTCATGACTCTCTTCATGAGCCATACTTGGTGAATACCTCCTTGAAGCTTGTGGTGATGATATAATCTTTCTTCTTGAAGGATGAGAACTTGGCTCTACAAGTTTACCTTCTCCCCTTGTGAGTTTCAACCTTGTGAGAATCATAAAACAAAACACTTGCAAATAATCAAGTCTTCAAAAACCTATGCTCTGATACCAACTTGATCTGAAAATGATAAAGACTTGTATTCTTGAAAATATTTGCAAGTTTTAATTCAAGTGTTCTTATGCAAATGGATCAATTTTGCAAACACAACTTTTATATAAAATAACACATTCAAGATGCATATAAACAACAACAAATAACAGTGAACAGAAAACACATAACACAACAAATGATAAAGGAGTTCACCCCTCTCTTGGGCTACATCTCCTGGTCCAGCTTCCAATGGATATTTTGTATTATTTTCTCAAAGTGATAAAATATATGCTTTACAATGCTCAAAATGCCAAATAGATGGCTCCAATGGCTTCAGAATGTCCAAAAACCCCTAGCTGGGCTTTTTCGGCACCTCGTTTGGCCAAAAATTGAAGAATATAGGCTTCCTGGAAGTTCCCCTTCAAACTTGCTATCTCTGGATCGCCAAAATGCACCTTTGCCTCCTCAACCTAGCCCCAATGTGCATATTTGTGTGAAAATCTAGCATCGGGCGCAACTGCACAATGGTGCAAATTGTAGGACGGTTACACACCTAGCCCCTAATCTCCTAGGACTGTGGTCACATGGGCCAACATATGACCACGCGCATATATATAAAGGGCTACATTTTAAAACCAAATGATAACGGTCGGAGGTGCGTGCGTCGGTGGTTCCATAGCACATATACATATGACCGGGGACCACGCCCCCATTGCAAATCAATTCAAATTCAAATAATTTTTAAATGGGATAGTGTTAAGAACTATATGGGTGGTGCGTTGGTTTGGCTTTAACCTTGCCCGGAGGTCGCGGGGTCGAATCCAGCCAACAACATAAATTTTAAACCAATGCCAAGGTGACACGTGGCGGAAATTGATTGGGCCACGTGTCAACATTCCATTCGCCACCAATGACATGTGTCATACGCCAACTCGTCCACACGACTACCAACCAACACTTTCCATGTGTCATACGACCTTGCCATGTGTCGTATGGCTCTGCCACGTGTCGCACAGTCCTACCACATCAGCATCGATACGGAGTGTACAGACTGTACAGTCAACACATTTTTTTTGCATGTTTGTCGATTTGAACAGAACACGATATCTCTCTCATATGACGTTCGTTTGAACCCAAACAAATTGTGTTGGGTTTGTGACGACGAGGCCTACACTCCTGTTGGATTTGAAGCGATTCCGAGAAATTTGAATTTTGAGCAAAATTTGATCCCTTGGATCATACATTCAACCCACAAATGTTCAAAGTCGACATGAAGCAGGAAGCAACGTTTCCAAATAATGGAAAAGAAAAAGAATCCCCTTGGGAAGGGGTCCCTTGGTTGGCATCCTCAAGAACTTTGTCCAAATTGTTCTTATGCACAAGTTCCTCCCTTGCATGATTGTTCATGTCCATAAAAGTCTCACACACTGACTTTGATGAACCAGTGGTATAAAAACCCACGCCTTCTAGGAGGTAGATCCACACTTTCAAGAGAAAGACCAGGGGTCCTTCCTGACCAACAGAGTAGTTGGTCGACCACCTTGAACAAACGATCCAAAAGTAATGAGACTAACAGAACCTAAGGCCAATAATACAAAGCACCACTCCACTAAAAAGTCCTAAGAGAAACATCGCAAGAAAACAAATTTTCCAAATATTCAGCCTGGGTGGATAAGGTCTTGACTCCAAATCAATGAAAAAGTGGAAAGGGATATTCTGAATAGAGTCACAAATTGATTAAGTCTCATGGAACAATGAAATAATGAGTGAGAAGTAGTTATACTGACCTCTACTGACAAGCCTTATCTGATGCAAGCACCCACGCTTCATGAGGAACCCTTCAGAGACTTAACACAACAATACAAGGAAACAACAAACCCATTAGGCTCATATTTCACTAAAGATTCTAACCAGACCCCCCTAGAACTGAGAGAAAGGATAAATTCAAGTTATTACATAGATCTGGGACAGTGTACATTAAGAATCATGTACATCCACGGTTCATACAAGGGAAAATCACAGATATCCACGAATCATAAAGGGAAAAATCACATATGGATCAGTAAAACTTGAAAAAAAATGCAACTTTGAAAAAGTTTCTAGATGGCAATTGCTTTGAAAAGAAATCCTAGAAAGCAAGAAAAGTTATAGAAATCAAACTAGTAGACACCCCAAGCTCGACCCAAACTAGGAGAAGATATCCCTAGTATGGTCACCAATTCTATTACGGGATTTTTCCCCTGTGACCTTGCGTCATGTCACAATAGAGTGAGACCATATGTAAAATCCAAAACCTGCCCTCACACACAACAATGATATAAGAAAATAACTACTTTGAGAAGAGAAGGAGAGAAGGAGAGACTTCACACTTTGTATCCTATGTTTGATGTTGATCCATTCTTTCCACATTTGATTCTACTCCCGATCTCTGCTAGTATCAACCTGCAAAAGGAGACCAAGTCTATGTTGCAACAAGGTAGTTATGGATTTAAATTATACATATAATGTGAAAAAATTCAAGTATATGAAACACACTAACATATATCAATAGATTGAATCATTTTACACATGTATGAAGGGAAACATAACTCTTTTATTGAAAATAGTATAAGTAGGTAGTTACAAACTGACTCTAACTTCCGACACTACCTCGAATCCAACCACCTCGGTTCCTCCACTAGTCCTTCAAGCATCAACTCAAAAATATGGCCCTTCCTAGGATGACCCAAAAGGGATAGGATTACACCCTAGAATCATATAAGAGAGAATAAGGGGTACTGGAAATCAGGTTCTAGATCAGAGGGATGATACTTAGAGGATCAAGGAAAATAAAGAAGCTTGCAAATTCGTCAGCATAATGTTGCACCTAGGTTGTCCCCTTCATCCATGCCCTCAAAGGTTCCTTTATACCTTCCTCAAGGGATTGAGGTGGTTGAATTATGTTGAGGTGGTTGAATTATGTTTTTTATAGGACAAGGGAAGTTTGGGAATGATCCCAACCAAAAAACATTCACGAAAATGTGGAATATTTTATTTTTTCATAATTTTTTAGGGCATCCGTGAGTTGCAAACTAGAACGACACAGACATTCACGTTTTTCACATGGGTGACCCGTGGATGGAAATGATCCAGGTGGATATTGGTGGCCACCTACCTATTCCACTTGGACCCACACCATTGTTTGTTTCGGTTTTTCAGTTTCCTTAATTGTAGCACAATTTACTTTTTTAGCAGTTTTTTGGGTCCTGAATTTCTGGAGCCGTTTTGAGGCCCTAAACGACATTTTTTGGGCATGAATGCTGCGATGAATATGAGTGAAATCCGGACTCGATATTATCTATCAGGAGTGTATTCCTCAGATAGATCTTTCTAACGATGTATCATGTGTGTCAAACAAAGATAGTATGCCAAAGTTACGACCCCAGGAAATTGATGTACCAATTTACCCCAACGGGGCCCATATTCTGGTGTTTCATCTCGATGTTTAGGGTTTTCCATTGTTTCTCAATAATATATAGGCCTTCGAGCCGCATTTTAACATAGATTTCATAGGCCAGTAGCCTCCACATCTCTTCTCAGAGATAAGCTACCAACGCTCGAGCTATTTTATTTCCATTCTGTCTGTAAGCATATTTCAGTCATTTGTTGTTAATGAAATGAATTTTTACTTCCACTGCATATCTACATTTATGTGTATTTTTGTATTTCATTTTGTTCCTACATAAATCTGGATCAGTGGTATCATAGCAGTCTGCTCTTTCTCGATCCTTCTTTGCATGTCCCCAATGAGATTGGGGTATAAGGAGTTAGGGCTCGATCTGGTTGAACCATTGCAAGATCAGCCTCGCAAACCTCGAGGACCGCCCATGGGGGAAGAAAATAAAGATGAGGGAGAAGGAGATCCTATCAAATTATTGATCGAGGAGGCCCTTGAGAAACAAAGGAACGTGGCGATGGACAACTTTGCCCAGATCGTTCAATGGCTACCCACTAGCAGCACATCTACATCCAACAACCACTCTGGAGGCACCACTCCTTTTAAGGTACAAGTAAACTTTGACATTCCCATATTTGAGGGCCAAATAGATGAAGATGGCATTGATAGATGGTTGAATCTGCTAGAAGGATATTTCTTAGTTCATGACTTTTCTGATCGAGAAAGGATTATTTTTGCACTCCTTAAAGTTGCCCCCCATGTCAAGGATTGGTGGGAAACCTATTGGGAGCAACAGAGCGAGGGGGAACCCTCTTTGTTCTTGGTCACACCCACTTGGAATTCTTTCCGAGACGCCATCAAGGAACAATATTATCCCGTGAGGAGCTATGAGGAAAAATACATACAATGGACTATGTTGCAGCAACAAAGAGACCAAGATGTGCATGAACTGACGAATTTGTTCCATACCCTACGAACAAAGTTGGGTATCAAATATTTGGAGAAAAATTTGGTGTGAAAGTACTGCATTTTTCTTCATAGATACATTCAAGAGGAAATGGAGTTCCTCAACATCTCCTCTCTTGGTGTGACATACTAGTATGCTACCAAGATTGAGCAGAAGTTCAAACAGAAGAAGCGAGACTTTGGGTTTGCGAATCAAAAGCAAGGGAAAGGTACCCCCAAACCGCCGAAAAAAGGACCAAGGCAAGGCGGGGCGGCCCAAGACAACTTGCCAAAGCCGCAAGCAAAGAACAAGATCACGAAGCCCAAAAAGGACACAGGGAAGTGGTGTGAGTTCCATAAGAGCTCCACTCACAACACAAGTGAGTGTCGGGCCAAGAAGTCACTGGTAACCGAGTTGAAGGCTTATGAATTGGATGCAGGATCTGACTCTGGATTAGAACCCGACAAGGGGAATGACAAGGGGAAGCAAATTATCGATGCGGAGCCCAATGCTACCATTTCCACCACAAATATCTAGAAGAAGGAACCAGAAGATCCAGAGGAGGTAGAGCACCTCTTCCATTCCTAGATGTGGTTGAAAGGGTTCCCTGTTGTAGTTCATTGTCGACAGCATGAGCCAGAAGAACCTCATCTCAATAGAGGTCGTGAAACGGCTGGGCTTGCCAACCATAGCACACCCACAACCATACACCATCGGGTGGCTGCACCAAGGTCGGGACCTCCGCGTAAGCCAACAATGCTGCCTTCCCTACAACGTCAAGCCCTTCATGGATGAGTTATTATGTGACATTGATCCTCTTGATGTTTTTGATGTATTATTAGGCCAACCATACTTGTGGAAGCGACATGCTATGTATGAGTCCAGGCCTCGTGTTGTTATTATTACTTTGGGAAATAAGTTGTACAGGATACTGGAAATAGCACCACCTACAACCATCTCTTTGGTTACTACAAAACAATGCAGTAAGCTCATTGCCAAAACCAGGAAATTTGTTTTCTTGATGATCTGCCCTCAGGGAAAGAAGAAGACTATGGCCATGACCTCCAGATAGGGCCCCTCTACACGACAACAACATATGAATAAGGTCATAGAGGAGTACGAGGGCATCTTCACCTCCCCTATAGGGGTGCCTCTACACTGTTAGGTCAAGCACCCCATCGATCTGACCCCAGGTGCATCATTTCCCAATGGACCGATATATCGGTGCTCTGTTCTAGAGAATGACGAAATCAAGAGGTAGATTCAAGAGTTGTTGCAGAAATGTCACATTTGGCCTAGTTCATCGCCCTATGGGAGCCCGATCGTGCTGGTGCAGAAGAAGGATGGGACTTGGAGACTCTGTATTGACTATTGAGCACTGAAAAAGATCATTATCTGGAATAGGTACCCGATCCCATAGATTGATGACCTTCTGGACCAACTTAAGGGGGTGAAATATTTCAGCAAGATTGACTTGAAGTTTGGGTATCACCAAGTACCAATTGAACCCTTTGATGTGTGGAAGAATGCCTTCAAATCCAAGGAGGGCCTTTTCGAATGGATGGTCATGCTTTTCGGGTTGATGAATGCCCTTGCAACCTTCATGAGACTAATGGATGACATCTTGCGACCATTCACCAACTCATTTGTAGTGGTNNTTGGATGACATTCTGATCTTCATCCAAACTTGGGAAGAGCACCTCCACCACATCTGACAAGTCCTCCAAACACTTGCGGAAACATAATTTGTGTGCCAATTTGGAGAAGTGCACTTTTAGCATGACCCAGGTTCAGTATCTAAGATACATTATTGATGAGCGGGGGGTGCATGTGGATCTAGCCAAGATCCAAGCCATTCGGGATTGGCCAGCCCCAACCACCCTAACAAAGCTCTGTAGCTTTTTGGGTCTTGCCAATTTCTACCATAGGTTTATGTTGGGATTCTCTCATATCACTTGGCCCTTGAGTCAAGTCACCAAGGGAGGAGCGAAAGAAAAATTCTTTTGGTTTGAATCTCAACAGAAGGCGTTCGACGATTTGAAGCATCGTCTCTTCTCTGCACTAGTACTCACATTACCGGACTTGCAACAACCATTTGAGATCAAGAAAAATGCCTTTGACTATGCTATTGGGGCAGTTCTTACTCAACAAGGACATTCAGTGGCATATCACAGTTAGACACTTTCTGACACAGTCTAGAAGTATCCCACTTATGAAAAGGAGATGCATTCCATTGTGTAGGCTTGCCGAAAATGGAAGCATTACATTTTGGGAAAGGAAACGGTCATCCACACAGACCACCGACCCTTGTAGTTCATATAGACACAAGGGAAGTTGCAGAAAGATCGCCATCAGAAGTGGTCCACATACCTGCAACAATTGCATTTGAACATTAAGTACAAGAAAGGAAGCACCAATAATGTTGCAGACTACCTCAGCTGACCCCCTATCATGGCACTAACCATGGTGCTCAATTCTTTTGGGCACGAGACTTTCGATTGGCTGCTTCTCTACAAAAGTGATCCAGAATTCGACCACACATACAATACACTCTTGGAGGGTAAGCAAGTTCCTAATTTTGACCTCCAGGATTCCCTGCTATGTTACCTAGGAAATCTTTGTGTTCCTTCAAGAGAGCATGCCAAGATGATTTGGGAGGCGCATTACAGTCGAGTCCCTGGGCATTTCAGGGTCGAGAAAACCTTGGCAGTGCTGCAAAAGTATTTCTATTGGCCGAACCTTCGACAGGATGTCGGGAAGTACATCAAGTCCTGCACTGCTTGCGCCAATGCCAAACCGACCATCAAGACGCAAGGCCTCTATACTCTGTTGCCCACCCCTAGTTGACCTTGGGAATCCATCTCCATGGATTACATGTCAGGCCTTCCTTATACTAAGCATGGAAATGACTGTGTTTTTGTGGTCGTCAATAGATTCTCGAAGATGTCCATTATGATGGCCTGCAAGAAGAATATCACAGTAGAAGCCACTACTAAACTCTTCTTTGAGAAAGTGTGGGTACACTTTGGGATCCCACAGTCTATCATCTCATATCGGTATAGCAAGTTCCTCAGTACATTTTGGTCCATCCTCTAGTTGATGTTGGACACCAAGCTCACCAAGTCCACAACTTTCCATCCGCAAACTGATGGCCAGACAAAAGTCGTCAACCTAACGATTGTACACATTATGTGCTTGTATAGCTCAAAGCATCCACGCACATGGGATGAGAGCCTCCCCTATGTACAACACATCTACAACCAGGCTCTCCATAGCTCAACCAGCCATAACCCCTTTCAAGTGGGCTTGGGATTCCAACCACTATTTCCCATTGACGTAGCCATGCCATTTGCTTCTACTCAGGCAGATTCAACCCATGTCTAGTCTGAGGCTAACAAGGAAAACAAATTCATTGAGTGCATTCAACACATCCACCAACAGGTTCATGACATCTTGGACAGAGCCAATTCTAAGTACAAGCAACAACATGATCAACATCGGGTTCCACGCAACTTCCAAGTGGATGACAAAGTGTGGCTACATTTTCAAAAGGAGTGCCTCGCTGGACCCTACCGCAATATTTTCCCACTTTGATATGGGCCATACACCATCACCAAGGCTGTAGGGGATAATTCCTTTGAGCTCAATATTCCACCATTCCTTGGTCTACACCCAGTGTTCAATGTCAACTGCCTTTAGCCCTACTTTCCACCTCTACTGGACACATCTGACATGGCAGAACAACTCACACCAACAGAGTTAAACCCAGATTGCATGGAACAAGCCACAAATGATCAGATTATGGACACATAGATCAAGAACACCCGCCAGCAGAGGATCCAACTATATCGAGGTTTCAAAGCATGCCAACTCCTTCACTAGGGCAAGTGGCTCACCAGGGACCAAGTTCAACAGAAGTTTCCTCATCTCATGGAGGAACTCAACGCAATGGGGACCATTGATTCCTAAGGGGGGAGGAATGATCCAGGTGGATATTGGTGGCCACCCACCTATTCCACTTGGACCCACACCATTGTTTCTTTTGGTTTTTCAGTTTCCTTAACTGTAGCACAATTTACTATTTTTAGCAGTTTTTCGGGTCCTGAACTTTTGGAGCCGTTTTGAGGCCCTAAACAACGTTTTTTTGGCATGAATGCTCTTGCAAATATGAGTCCATTCTGGAATTGGAATTCTCTATCAGTAGTGTAGTCCTCGGATAGATCTTTCTAACGATGTATCATGTGCATCAAACGGAGATAATATGCCAAATTTATGACCCTGGGAAATTGATGTACCAATTTACCCCAACGAGGCCCATATTTTGGCGTTTCATCTCCTAGGGTTAGGTTTTTGGATGTTTAGGGTTTTCCATTGTTTCTCAATAATATATATGCCTTCGATCCTCATTGTAACACATAGTTCATAGGCCAGTAGTCGCCACATCTCTTCTCAGAGATAAGCTACCAATGCCCGAGCTATTTTATTTCCATTTTGTCTATAAGCATATTTCAGTCATTTGTTGTTAATGAAATGAAGTTTTACTTCCATTGCATATCTACGTTTATGCGTATTTTTGTATTTCATTGTGTTCCTACATAAATCCGGATCAGGAAACAAAAATGTTGTTTTTTAGATTATTTTGGTGAAGGGGGATGGGATTCAAGTTTGCAATATAAGGAAAAGGGCTAGGCCATCTCACAAATGCAATTTATGTGGAAATTTGTGGTATAACACCATATTTCCTTTCTTCTTATCATCCTAAGGCTTTTGGAAAGCTTGCCTTCCTTTGTTTTTCTCATACAAATACTTATGATTTCATATGGATTGTTCTAAGTTCTTGGGATCATCAAAATGAATTTAATCCTTGTCAAATGATGGCATTCCACTTAGGAACCTATGAATTTTGAACTTCTCATATGTGATGAAGCTCACATACCTGAGAAGTTCCAAGAATTTCCTCTCATATTCATCCATGGTCATGCTCCCAAGTTTGATTTCAAAGAAATATCACATCTGCTTTTCATAATATTGCTCTGGCAGGTACTGCTACCGAAAATATTTCTTGAACTTCTTCCAAGAAATACTCTTCACATCAAGTTTCTTAACCTACTTAATTTGATCCCACCACATAGATGTATTTCCTTAAATATTGTATATTGAAATTATGGTTTCTACATTTGATGAGTAATTATGCCACTACAAATATTTCCTCATTCCAAGAAACCATGCGTATGCATCTTCTCCATTCCTATTCTCTCCATCAAATGATGGTGGCTTGATCTTCCTTGTCTCCCCTTGCAAGGTATGTAACCCATGTATTCTCCTCTAATGTATAACGGGAGACATAGCTAGGTTTCTTTCCGAACTTTAATGTGCATATTATCTTTTGGTCGAGTTCCCAGGGGGATGATAATATTGATTCCTACTAACACTCCTTGATTGTCTAGACCCTCCATGATCATCCCTCCTATAATGAGATCTATAAAATTCCACTTGCCTTGAACTAGATTCTTTATTTGTGTTAAATTATTTACTGAATTTCTTCTGCAACATATTTGGACTTTGAAGTATCTCCTCCTGATATTTCATGATCTTTTCAATATCATCCCTATAGCTCTGTACTTTTATTTGCAGACTTGTCATAGTTATAATCTCTTGTCTGCCTCTTCTTCCATTAGAATCTATCTCAATATTTCCCATGTTGAAATGTAGACCTTTGATATCCTCCTCATGGATGTAAGACCCTTTTGCATCCTTCGTATCTCTATTTCTCATATAGGAGCATTTTGTCTATAAGCATATTTCAGTCATTTGTTGTTAATGAAATGAAGTTTTACTTCCATTGCATATCTACGTTTATGCGTATTTTTGTATTTCATTGTGTTCCTACATAAATCTGGATCAGGAAACAAAAATGTTGTTTTTTAGATTATTTTGGTGAAGGGGGATGGGATTCAAGTTTGCAATATAAGGAAAAGGGCTAGGCCATCTCACAAATGCAATTTATGTGGAAATTTGTGGTATAACACCATCTTTCCTTTCTTCTTATCATCCTAAGGCTTTTGGAAAGCTTGCCTTCCTTTGTTTTTCTCATACAAATACTTATGATTTCATATGGATTGTTCTAAGTTCTTGGGATCATCAAAATGAATTTAATCCTTGTCAAATGATGGCATTCCACTTAGGAACCTATGAATTTTGAACTTCTCATATGTGATGAAGCTCACATACCTGAGAATTTCCAAGAATTTCCTCTCATATTCATCCATGGTCATGCTCCCAAGTTTGATTTCAAAGAAATATCACATCTGCTTTTCATAATATTGCTCTGGCAGGTACTGCTACCGAAAATATTTCTTGAACTTCTTCCATGAAATACTCTTCACATCAAGTTGCTTAACCTACTTAATTTGATCCCACCACATAGATGTATTTCCTTAAATATTGTATATTGAAATTATGGTTTCTACATTTGATGAGTAATTATGCCACTACAAATATTTCCTCATTCCAAGAAACCATGCGTATGCATCTTCTCCATTCCTATTCTCTCCATCAAATGATGGTGGCTTGATCTTCCTTGTCTCCCCTTGCAAGGTATGTAACCCATGTATTCTCCTCTAATGTATAACGGGAGACATAGCTAGGTTTCTTTCCGAACTTTAATGTGCATATTATCTTTTGGTCGAGTTCCCAGGGGGATGATAATATTGATGCCTACTAACACTCCTTGATTGTCTAGACCCTCCATGATCATCCCTCCTATAATGAGATCTATAAAATTCCACTTGCCTTGAACTAGATTATTTATTTGTGTTAAATTATTTACTGAATTTCTTCTGCAACATATTTGGACTTTGAAGTATCTCCTCCTGATATTTCATGATCTTTTCAATATCATCCCTATAGCTCTGTACTTTTATTTGCAGACTTGTCATAGTTATAATCGCTTGTCTGCCTCTTCTTCCATTAGAATCTATCTCAATATTTCCCATGTTGAAATGTAGACCTTTGATATCCTCCTCATGGATGTAAGACCCTTTTGCATCCTTCGTATCTCTATTTCTCATATAGGATCTAAATTCTTCTTTCTTGTACCTCTAATTCTACAAGAATGTGCATGCAATAATTGTTGTTAGAATTAAGCATATTGAAAAATTATGGGTCATTATTCATTTCAAATTATGAAGAAAAAAATGAACTAATCCAAATTATGGGTTGACAGATGGATTCTCTTTCTCAAGGCCTTTCCAGTGACTATTCATTTTCTCAAATCTAATCTCTGAGTTGAAATTTATGGTATTTGGATGTTTAAATGTTTTTTTCATTTTACCCTTATATGATACAAGTGTCTTCTTTCTCTTCCTACACAAATTTACATAACCAATGTTACAATATTCCCCCCATGTGACCTTGGGTCATGTCACAATAGAGTGAGACCATATGTAAAAGACATAACCTACCCTCACACACAACAATGCTAAAATAAAATAACTAGTTTGAAGAGAGAAAGAGACAAGGAGAGAAGGAGAGACTTCACACCTTGTATCCTACATTGGATTTTGATCCTCTCTTTCCACCTTTGATTTGGCTCATGATCTCTACTGGTATCAACCTACAAAAGGAGACCAAGTCTATGCTGCAACAAGGTAATTATGAATTCAAATTATACATATAATGTGAAAAAAATCAAGTATATGAAGTTGACTAACATATATCAATAGATTGAATCAATTTACACATGTATGGAGGGAAAAAGAATTATTTTATTGATAATAATATAAGTAGGTAGTTGTAACCTAACTCTAATCATCGACATTGCCTCAAAGCCAACCACCCAGGTTCCTCCACTGGTCCTTCAAGCATCAACTCAACAAGATGGCCCTTCCTCGGATGACCCAAAAGGGATAGGAACAGACCTTATGGTCATATAAGAGAGAAGGAGTACTGGAAAACAAGTTCTAGATCAGGGGGATGTTGCTCAAAGGATGAAGGAAAATATGGAATCTTGCAAATTTGTAGCATAATCTTGCACCTAGCTTGTACCCCTCATCCATGACCTTAAAGGTTCCTTTATACCATCTTCAAGGGGTTGAGGTGGTTTAATTCCATTGTTTACAAACAAATGGGGAGTTTGCGAGTGAGATCAACCGAAAACTGGCCCAAAAAAGTGGAATATTTTATTTTTTCATATTTGTTTAGGGCATCCACAAGTTTAAAACTAGCAAGGAGTGGACATCCACAATTTTCACATGGGTGACCCGCATATGGAAAAAAAATATTGTTTTTTAGATGGGTTTGGTGAAGGAGGATGGTATTCAAGTTTGCAAGCTAGGGAAAAGGTCTAGGCCATCTCACAAATGCAATTGATGTGGCAATTTGTGGTATAACACCCAAATTCTAAATATGGTTTCACATGTGTTTTCTATGGTTCATAATTTTTCCATAGACTTCTCCTCCGCCCCAAATGGACCTTTGAGAAAGGAGTTATGCACCCCAAAAGTAAATTGGTGCCAAAATTATATCCTTAACTATTCTAGATGTAACTTTCTCATACAAGATCCATTTTGCGTCTAGGATAGATCGTTGGAAAGTTCTCTCTAATTTATTTTATTTAAACTGAAAAATATGTATGTAGTGCCTATGACACTTACAATTTCAAAAATTTAAACTCCTAAAAATGTTGTTTAGGGCCTCAAAATTCCCCTGCAAGTTAATGACCTTCAAAAATCATAAAATTTCGTAGAAAATTGATTTCTTTACTGTTAGAATATTCTTTTAATTTTGGTTGTCGATCTCAAAATAAGAAGAAACATCACTCGTTGATATGCTAAACCTATCCAAATCCTGTTGATCAATCTCCACAGTTAATTTTTGACTCAAAGCAATCCAGACCGTCCAATTTCCAACATCCGAAATCCATTGGTGATCAATGATCAATGCTTCCTTTTGGAAATCCATGACTTGCTCATATATTTCACCAAGCCCTAATCATCAGCCATCAACCATCAACCATTTCTCTTAGAAAACAAAATGTTTCCCATGAATCTCGCTAAACCTTAATAATCGACGAATTCTTTAGCAACCAACTTGTTCACAAATTTTGTCGAACCCCGATCATTAGCAATCGACCATCAACCAATATCTTGGCTGATGCGCCATGACACATAAATATTGATGTCGCATGAAACATGGATTTTGACATGTAAACTTGGCTAACATGGCATGACATGTGGATACCATCAATCTACTCCAACACTTAGATATTTTTGACCAGCTACTAGATGAATCTAGACCATCGATCTACTCCATTTATTAGTCTCCAAAAATGAATTTCGATCGTCGATTCTTTAAATTGACCAATTTGTGAAAATGAATCCTGGATATCGATTCTTCAACTTCGCCAATTTGTGAAAATTAATATTGGCTGCCAATTCTCTTCTTTTTGCAAAAATATGAAAAACTTATAAGTTTTTAATAATCTCATGATGAATCTGGGTCATTGATCTCAAAATCAACCATGATCTCAGCTGTCGATTCATCAAACTCTCCTAGCTCCTTCAATCTCCATTAGAACGTGAATTTTGACCTTCCAAGTCAAATGTATCTCTACAATCTTGTTGATTGATGCAATTAAACCTCTTAGAAAGTTATAAGGAATTTGAAACTCAAATTTGCTCACGAATTTGGGGATTTCACTCTGATTTTCACCATTTTCCCCCAAATTCATCACAAATTGAAATCTGTAACAACGAATTTGTCCAAATTTGCACCAGTTATTGGCCCATATTTGTCCAGTGTTGAACTTAATCTCTGATACCACTCTGTAACACACTTATCCCCAAGCCAGGTCATGTTACAGCTAAGATGATCCAATAAAATCTTTGATACTAACTCTAAATGAAAAAATAGCACACAACATGACATTCAAACTCATGTAGTTGTCTATGCTACTTAAAAACGTAAATGCAATTACTTAACTATGTATAGAAACAAGTAAATAACATACAACCACATTCAACCACATAAATAAAGAATTGAATGCATCATTTTTCTCACAATGAACAATAATAACCAAAATATCTCAGAGTAAAATGCACAACAACTATATCGACATTGAACATAAATAAGAACAAAAAATAAAAACACTTATCTTATGAAATATGCAACTCGTTGCAGAGGATGGACATTCCTCCCAACTGTAGACTTGTTGTTCTAGTTGGGGCTATGAATCCATAATAAATGGTGGTCCCTAAGGATGGATAGTGTCCCTCTCTCACCAGTCAATTCCCATAGCTAATTCTAGTCCACTAGATCTCTACCCCACAACCTGTACAACCCAAGGGATGGGATCCTCCTTCACTGCTCATAGTCCCTCAGGCCTTCCCACTCCCCTCCAGGGATTCTGCTCATAGTCCCTCAGGCCTTCCCACTCCCCTCCAGGGATTCCAACACATGTTGGACATGAAATATATCTCTTGGGACCTCAACAATTCTATAATTGCAACAGGGATTCACGCAACACCAATATGATTGCTTCTCTTGACAATTTTTTAATAGAATATTCCCACAACCTCTCTTGCCATGAAATTATAGCTCCAAAAATCTACCAGACATGCCCACTATGGTTGAGTTCAAGCTTAAACACTCCAAACTCTCTTGATGTCCATAAATATCCATGTAAAAATTATTGTCCATGCAAAAACGTGAATATGTATAATTCTTCCCCTCTACCCATACTGATTTATGTCTTTCTCTTGCTTGCTTGACTTACACTCTTCCCCAAGATTATTGTACTCATCCTCCATGCTCTCAATAACTATGGCTCCCACCCACCCTCTTACTTGAATTCAATGATTGGGCTCTAGAACACTCAATAGATAATAGAAGATTCAAAGTAAGGATAATTTAGAAAGAAAAGGGTTTGGGTTCAAAAGACATGGGTAAATTATCCCCCCCCTGGACCCCTTCTCTCTCTTGTGGAAACTAAGCCCCCAAATCTTCGTCCATGTCCATCTACAACGGGTGATACATTTTATTTATTATATTCAATATACATCATTTAAATAGTGATACATTTTATTTATTATATTCAATATACATCATTTAAATATTACATTGCTTGGCCCTCAACCATACATCACATTTACAATATACATTGCTAGTTTGGGGTTTGAAAATGAGGATGTTACAATTATATTCCTATTAAAGTGTGCCCTAAGGTATATAACATTAAGGTATTGAAATACAGTTGTATGGTATTTATTCATTTCCAGTAGCTATGTGAAATTAGATTATATGAAGTGAAATATTGCTTTTGTAATTTAATTTTTCAAATCATCCTTAAAGATGAAATTTCACGATGAATAGATCTAGGAAACTTCAATGTTGAGGTGAAATTTTTTAAAGTGGTTGTAACACCCTATTCCCTTCTTTTGTCCAAAGAAATAATAAAATAAATGGTTTCTACTTTCCTTATAGATCTAGTTAGTAACCAATTGAAATCAGTAAGATAAAGAGTGTGGCATACCGTGTTTCGATGTTTGTCCTTGCTTCTCCAAGCTCCTTAGCACGAGTCAGGACCTGCGATGAACAACAAAGAAATCCTTTCTCCTATTCTATGTGATTAGATAAAATATATCTATCTATACCCAATTTAACTTAAGCATAGACATTACAATGAACAATCATAATGAAAGGAACAATCCAAGTTAATATTAAGGGAAATCCAAAAGAAGGAACTTACAAATAAAGTTTATTTCATTGCAATATTCTCCAAGCTCTCCTCGTCCAACCCTTGCATGAAAATATTGAGATCAAAATGTTGAATTATTTTCTCCTAGGATCAAAGGTTTGACACATAAAATCTTCCCACTTTTCACCTTGGAAATGACTTCAATTTATAGAATTGGGAGGCTCAACCATCGTGATATAATAAGGGAAGTGGTTGAGGATATGGCTCCATGAGTTGGGATTTGATCGTAAGATATTTATGTAGGATAGGATTTGACCCAAAACAACCTCATCCCTTCAAATTTGTCTCTTAAGAAAAGGAGGGATTCACCATATTTTCCTCTAACCAAACTAGAGCTCCCCTTGAGTTAAAGACAGAGCACCAGTGGTGCTCCCTAAATAAGGCCAAATGGGTGCCACCTTATGAATTGGCGCTACCACAACATGGCTAGGGGGGGTGCGATCCTTCATAAATGCTCAAAAAATGGTCAAATTTCCAAGTGAAAAGCATGTTTATGGCCTTGAAATGATGGGTTTCTTCGTCCAATATGACTTAGGGGTCATGCAAAATGTATTTCATGGTGTCAATGAGTTGTGACAATTGGAAAATGGCATGTAAAACTTATTAAGGTGCATACGACACTTTGTCACACTTGTGACACTTAGGTGTGGCATTTTGATGTGTAACACATTTGTTTAGAAGAAAACCCGTTAATGAGAAAATACATGGCGGTTGAGTAGTTAAGTATACCTTCAATAAGGTGCATGGAAAACAAATGGATCATTTGAATCTATCAGCCAAAATTTCCACAAGAGTTCCCCTTAAATTTGGGAGTTTGAATCACAAAAATCTTCTAACAAAAGAAAGTAAAGGAAAACTCAAGGAGCAAGGGGAGAAGGTTGTAAACAGGGAGAGGGAAATAGATGAGAGAAGAACATGAGGATAGTGCAGTCAGGTGCAGAAGAATAATGAATATTTTTTGAGGAAAATAGGAAGCTTACCCAATGAGCTTAGGGTTGAATTTAAGCAGAGAATACCCATACCTGAACTTGATCAGAGAGGGATTCAAGTTGGTGCTTTTTGGACAGAAATTGGCAATAGTAAGGGGAGGGAATTGATGGATTGTATATCAATGAAGGTCCCTTGTGCATAGGAAATCCAACTATGAAGGAATTTGGGAATCTCACGGTGGCCCTAGATTCAATGGGTAGAAAGGATTTATGGTTTTTCGTATAGTGAAGGAGAGTTTCCTTCACATTAAAACCCAAAACTTGTGAGAAACCTATGTGTTTCCATGGTAGTATCATGTATTGGCACATATATGGCTTGGTGTAAAATATTAAGAATAGAAAATCCCATGGTTGGGTGGAAAAATTTTCACCCTCAATTGGATGCTTGGCTAGTTATTTTTAACAGATAAGTATTTTTGCATGTGTCAATGAGTTTGATGCTTATTTCATTGTATTATTGTGTTTTTTTTAGTATAGAACCATAGGAATTGCAAATAGAGTCTATGAAAATGCATGGATTACCTATCTATATGATTCTTGTAGTTTATGGAATGATTTTTCATAATGGGTTGTCCCTGCTCGAATGATTATGCATAGGAACTTGGGATCCTATCCTCTAACAACTCTATGAAAGGAAAGGTCTAGTAAGGTATTGGTTTCTTGAGGTTATTTAGATCCTTACCTAAGCATGGAGAATTAATGAGAGACCTGGAAGGCCATAAATAACTAAGTTTTGAGAAGTGATCTCGACCATCCATCAGTGGCTGAGAGGTGATCTCAACCATCCGTTAGGAGGATAAGCATCGAAAGAATTCAAAATAGACATAAGGATAAGACATATGCACTAGTTTAGAGGTCATGGGTCGTTGATCCATAGATATCCTGATCGTTCATCAAATATCAGTGTTCAAGAGAATCCCTTTAAAAGGACTTGTTTGGGTGCATTGTGGGGGTTTGTTGTTCCGAAGAGAGGAGCCTGAAAACCTATAAGAAAGAACCACATGTTGAACTAGCATTGGAAATTAGATTCGTGAAACTCGTATGATCCTTTGGTCATGTTATTTGTCTTGCAAATTTTAACCTAAATCAAGATCTGGACCGTTAATCTTGGTTATTCCTAAGAATCTGATCTCATGGGTGGCATGTTACCACGAACTATGGATTGTGGAAGGGTCATATGTACTACAAGGTCGTGTAGTGATCCAGATGGATATTAATGGCCACCCACCTATTCCACTAGATCAAAACATTGTTTTCCACCTTGGCATTTTTTCTATGATTTTTCAGGTCCTTAACTTCTAGGGTCATTTTCATGCCTTAAACGACGTTTTCTTGGCACGATAGAACCTAACATGTAGGAGACATCATATGCTAAGACATCCAAATTGTGTAATTATAGGATAGTTCTTTCCGATGGTATACTGAGTACCCCAAACAAAGATCATATGAAAAATTTACGCCCTCAGGAAGTTGGCATATCAACTACCCCCATCGGGACCCAAAAACCTTTTGGTGTTTCTTGGCATATCAACTACCCCCATCGGGACCCAAAAACCTTTTGGTGTTTCATCTTATGGGGTTAGGGTTTTCTCATTAATTATTTATGTTAAAAATTTATTTTGAGCATCATTGTAAACATATTCTTTTGAATGCACATATCCATCACATATCTTCTCAGAGATAAGCTACCACCATTCTAGCAAGTTCGATTCTCTCTACATTTTACAGTTCTTGTACATTTCATTCATTAATAGAAATTGTTTATTACGATATCTCTATGTTAATTTCAATATCTCTTTGTGTTTCCTTGTTATATATATTCCTTCATTTCATTCTAACCATAATTCAGATTATTCAGGTGGAAAATGTGAGTTTGAATGGATGAGATCCATTGGATTTGCGAGGAAGGAATCAAGACTATCAAATTTGGTGAGCTCGATGGCCTGATAAAGATCACACTAGTCTAAGGACCTAGGATAATAATAATCATTGGTCGGTACCATTTTTCAACCTCCTGATCTATTTGATGGGTGTGTTACCTTGTATGGATCCCAAAGAAACATGGATTCCATGTTAGTACATTAAGTTAGTGTGCCACGTGGGTGTGTAGGGTCAGGGGATGCGTCAATGAGGAAAATGAGTCAAATATTTCCATATCGAAGGAAATGCATGGAAAAGGATAGTTTTCCTTAGTGGAATTGTCAGGGTGAAAGGAGAGGCCATTATTATCTAAGTACTTCCAAGCCTAAAGAGGTGGAGAGCCGCAGATTTGGACCATGTGATTTGTCGGGTAGGATTATTGTCATGAGTCACGGGTTGCAAGGAGTTTGGTGAGAAACTCCTATTTCCATTCCATGGGGAAGAGACAGACTGTGGTGTTGTGGGTTGTAGTGTTGCAGGAAGCAAGTGTCTGACAATTTTTAGGGTGCGGACCATGGAGAATCTCGATGGTCTGAGCTAGGGGGGCAGTAGCAGATCCATGTCGAATAGATATGAAGAGAGGACCATGTGGATTCCATGTGGCCTACAGTGACGTCATCCTAATTGAATGCCTTGATTCTTTAGGAAGCCATAACGTTTTAAACATATCTCAGTTTGGGCATGGTTACAGTTGTTGGAAATCTCTTGGGGAGCAATTTCCATTTTTGGGTTCATACTTATGAAAGGAGGTTGGGTTTTTAAGGAGGAATTTTCGACATCCCAACAACCTAAGGAAGGTTTAGGGGCTCGGGTGCATTAAAAAGTTGTATTAGAGTAGATTTCAAACACTAGGCCTTAATGGGATATAAACTTTCCACAAAGATTTAATTAGAGAAACCAAGATGAGTCTATTGAACTCTAATTAAATCGGATAACCACTTTTTCATTTCATTTCTTGTACAATTGTATAATATCATGTTTAATTTTTTTTTATGCGTTTTTCCTTGTTTGATAATTTATTCATGTTGACATGTGTTAACAACAATTTCTAAGTGTAACTGGTAGTGGAAATAGATTTTCGATTTTGGGATTGTTAAGGTTAATTTAAGCCTTAATGAGTCAATAAAATTGTATGTATTTTTGAATTTTGATTGGCTAACCATAGCCTAATGTTTCAACACTTAGAAGACTCAGAGAAGAGAATAAACAACAACATAATGGTATAGTTATGCATGGAAGAGACCTCACATTTCAAGGATGAGGAATCTGATGATTGGAGGGCTAGAGAAACCCCTCCATATAGGGTAGAAACTATAAGAAGCCTAAGGGTTGAAATTCAAATATACAAAGCAGATAATGAAAACCTTATTAGATCCTAGGAGAAGTAGATAGAGTGAAATGAAATATTGTTTCAAAGTCTGTCAGAGACACAAAAGCACTTGAAGCAAGGTCCAATTGCCAACAATGTAGGAAGACAATCTAGGAAGTTTCAAATCCCATTAGAGATTTAGAGGCATGGGATGACACAGTAATGTTGGGAAAATTCCTTCCAGGAAAAGACAGAGTAGTGCTAAGAAAGACAGATCAAGTGGAGACTCTTCCACAGAGTCCTTAAGTAATAAAACCACTACTTCTAAAGAACTGCCCAACAATGAGACTAGTTCAAGTGCCTATAAGAAGAAAAGGAAGAAACATTCCATAGATTCCTTAGATGAAGAATTCAAAAAGGAAAAACTACCAATATTTGATGGAGAAATCAAGAATGGTGAAGAAGAGGAGGCATGGTTTCTAGGAATGAAAAACTTTTTCTGAGTACACAATTACTTAGGAGATGTAAAAGCACAAGTGGCCACCTTTAACTTGGTTGTGTTATCGCACAAGTTGTAGGTTGGGAAAATCCCAACCCAACCGAAAAGTGGCAACAACTAAGGGACGTTATACCCAATGTCACCTCGATATAGGTCTCACGCTTCAAGGGTGACTGGGTCACTCTAGGGAGGTGATCTTAGTGACCTTGGGAGGATTGAGATGGATGGAATGGAAGGAAGATAAGTATCCCCCTAAAGGTTAATGATGTAATATAAAAGAGGCTTTTATGACTCATCTTCGGGTGGTTTAAAGTTTCCAATTCTTTGGGTACCTGCAAAAGCATTTGTACCTGCCCGAGACACAAGAAAAGCCACACTTTCATATAATATGTTAGGTGGAAAATCAAGTTAAGCTTTTTGTCCCTAATTTTCAGTGATCAAATAATATTAATTATCAGCAATATAACAAAGTTTGCAATTAAAGCTGCTACAAGCTCATTTAAATATGCAATAGGTGAACCAACAATGACTAATATATCTTGCACAAAAGAGTATGAAACTTGAGCAGTCAAATAAGGTTGTTATAAAACATTTCTATAGGGAATTTATCAGCCTTATGGATGTAACATGTAATGCATTACAACAGAAAAATTATCCAAGGAAACTTGCCCAAAACTTGACCAAAAAGTGCATTATAGCAAGTAGAATATGATGGAAACGTTTTAGCTTAAGTCTAGAGTTAGTTTGTGAGATATTAGGGTTAGAACAGTTAGGGTTTTTGAAACCTTATGGATATAGGGTTAGTTTATTAATAGCATCAAGATTTAGTAAGAGAGGTGAGATGCCTCAATGAAGAAAGAGATCTTAGGGCTCAAAGAAAAAAATCCAAGTGAGAGCTCTTGAAGACCTTGACTTTTCACGTTTTCCAAGGAAAAAAAATATTTCTTCAATGCAACAAGTGTTGACTAGTGCCTTTAATGATTGGGTTAATGGGGTCAAGAAAATAAATAGCTAGAGGTACTACCTTCCTTGTGGGTGTAAATCCTCTTACTCCCCAAGGAAAGTATCCCTAGCTAGCATTTATCCTAAGAGGGTGTATGCACTTATACTTCTCATAGTAAACCCTTGCTAAAATCAGCAATATCCATGAAAAAATATAATGGAGACTAAGGTCAGGGTGTATGCCCATATACTTCCTACCTTGGTCTATAAAAATAACCTTGACTTGAAACAAAAATGATAATACAAAGCATATTTAGATGCTAAGATAAACCACCAAAATAGAAAGAGAAAATCCTTACAAGGCTAACACAGACTTCCACCAACCAATAACCAAGAAATATAGCCATACACATGAGCACTAGAGAGAAAATAGCCAAATATAGAAAAAATTTCAGCCCAAGGCCTCTCAAAATGCGAGAGATATGTTATAAAATGAAATAGAGTTCATCTCTATTTATACAAAATGTCCTCCAGTATGTTTTTCCACATAATTTTAGGGTAAAACAGAAGATAGGGGTCAACAAACCTAACCTTTCCCCTTTACACAAATAATATTAAACAATTCATGATTTGCACATAAAAGAAAACCTTAAAGTAAGACGTCACCCTTCTAGGGTGACATTTTTTCACTTTTAGGTCAAACATTGAGTTGGAGATGATAGATTTGGGCCTCCAAAGGCCATCTGTCATCGATCCAACCTTCTATTCCACGATCCAAGGGTTCCTTCCTTCAAAAAGGTCCATGTGTACTCATCACCCCCTCAAGCATGATGTCAAGCTCCTTAAGGTGACATTTTAGGCCTCTAAAGAAAATTGTTTGGCTTGTGAGGGCATGGTGAGGTCATCCAAGGTTCCTTCTAGGCCTCTAAAGAAAATTGTTTGGCTTGTGAGGGCATGGTGAGGTCATCCAAGGTTCCTTCTAGGCCTACAAAGTCAAGTCATCATGATCTATCATGCGGGCCCTTGGCATCCAACCTGTGGTTTTCAAGCCCCATGGAAGCCCAAGCTAGGCTTGTTCTTCCAAAATCATCCACCAACTAGGTTTTGCAAAGACAAATGAGCACACCCTCCAAGTATCTCAAGTCATAATATCATGGCGAGTAAATCAAATCAATAAATGAGCTAGCTAAGCATGTGAATCAAAGATTACCTCGTCAAACAAGTAAGTGCTCAAAGACATTATGCAACTTACCAAGCTTGGATATGGGAGGGTTGACGAGGTGTCCTATTGGGTATATCTTGTCCTATTGGGTATATCTTTCCCTAGGTCAAGGAGTGTTTCCCAAGTGATATATTTCTAATCCAAGTGAAGTAGATGAAGTGGTTAAGGATCAAGACTCACTAGGAATGGGGCTCATGACATATAGGGAGTTGTAGTGTCTCATTCATGGGTTCCTTTGTAGACACTGTGTGGCACCTTCGTTTTCAATGCACCTTTTCCAAGCCCATCCTCTTGCCATTCTTGGTTTATTTCATGTTTTAAATGATGACTAAAATGCCACTGTCATGGCATGGTGTTCATACAATGACATTGTCACTCACAAATACCTTGGGAAATGATAAGGTTAGCTCGTGATGAGACCCCCTTTATCTCAGTTGTGTAACTGAGAGCCACTAACTTGTATTGGTGGACAAATGATGTTAATTTCATACCTCTAAATACCCATGATCATGATAGGTCATCTTGTGATGAGACCTCATACCCTCCAACTAATCCCCAAAGAATTCACTATCATTTATTCTTGTGGGTCCTCCTTTTATTATAGAGAAGTGTTTCATTGCTTTCTTGGAGGATCCCTGGGTGAAGTATATGGAAGGTGTATATATAGGATTTTATATTTTTAACCACCATCAATCCCTCTAGGCCTTTTTCCCCTTCTTTCCATAGAATGAGGGACAACCAATTCTTGCTAAATACACCCTCAAATACCAAGAGACAAGGAAATGAGGGGGTTACAGGTGATGGAAAGTGGTAAGTATGGTTGGGAACAATACGATGGCTCTTCACCAAAAAATGGGGATAACATATGGCTCCTACTTGGGGACATGTTCTCGTCGTAGAGTGCATGAGAACTACGAAATATTCTAGTAGACTTGTGCCTTCCAAAACTCAGACAAAAACATCAAAGCATCTAGGGTGGTGCTATCACCCTTCTTCCATATAAAAAATCCAAAAATGACTAAATCTAGAAAAGAAAATTTTAGCATTTTTTCAAAAACTTCTAAATAAGCATGAAATCAATATGAAAGGAGAGAAAAATGAAATATGAAGTGCATATAAACAACTTTGAGAAATTAAGATGCAAATTAAAGAAATCAAAATGACCTACATACATACATTTTTTCAAAAACTTCTAAATAAGCATGAAATCAATATGAAAGGAGAGAAAAATGAAATATGAAGTGCATATAAACAACTTTGAGAAATTAAGATGCAAATTAAAGAAATCAAAATGACCTACATACATACCTGGGGGCCTTGGGGCCCTGAATATTAGGTGATAGATGATGTCAGGTGAAGTCATGCAACTAGTGCAACCAATCGATCATCCAATCAAAGTATTTCCCCATGTGATTGATTATATAATACAACAATGACAAGTCAAGAAAATAATAATCATGAGTATAAACACAAATATAATAGATCATGAAATAAAACACAAGGAGATGGGTGGGAGGGAGGAAATCCTGTGGGAAAGAAAAACCATCAGCCTGATCATCCCATCTAAAAGTGTAGCCACAATCCTGATCAATACATCTCTGATGGGGGCTACTATATGTAAACGAAGGCTCATCTTCATCCTCCTGAAAATGATTGTTTCTTCCTGAAGACCACAGAGATATGAGAGGTCCCAAGAAGTCCTCATGATTTTCCTAATAGGAGGAAATGAGGTAAGGGATAGGCTTAGGTCTACAAAGAGAAAAGCGTGCCCTCTCTATTTTTGAATCCATGTAGAAATCCTCAATATGAAAGTACTTCCTCTTTGTAGAAATCCATGTAGAAATCCTCAATATGAAAGTACTTCCTCTTTGTAGAGTGATCCTTTGATCACTCTGAGGTGGACACGTCCTGGTATTCCTCCAATACTAAGGACAAAAGTGGCTAAGAGTCCTCAAATAAATCTGTAATAATTTCATCATCATGATCCCAAACATATGAATCATATACGCATGAAAAACATTCCTCTGAAGATGACAAATCAAACTCCTTTTCTTGAGGGCTCCCTTCAATGTCATAAATGGGGTCTCTATAAAAAATGAGATGACCAAAATTCCACCTACATGTTCCAGTTTGTATGAAAGTGTTGATATTCTCATCAACCATATGTATAGGTTCTCTCACAATACCATATGCAAAAGTGACCATCCCTTTGTCTTCGTGTGCAAGAGGAGTAAAAGCATTGATGTCTTTATCAAGTGGAAGGGAAGATGTGACTACTTCATCTTCATCAAATGTATCATTAGGATATTCAACATGAGAAAATTCATCAAGATCTTCTTTGTAACTTTATTCATATGTCTGTTCTTCGAGCACTTCTTCATTTTCAAGAGAAGGAAATAACTCTCTTAGGTGATCATCATTTCCTTAGAAAATTTATTAGCAACCTTTTCCTTTTCCATCTATAAAAATGCCATCTTCGAGTCATAACAAGTTCTGGATGAGGGTTCATCGTATGGTGTCGTAATTCCATTGACTGAAAGGACACCTCAATGAAGTCACCATGTCAGATCAAGTCTCACCAAAGGAGGGAAAGGGGGAAAGAGGGAAAGGTGGGTTCATGGAAAGTGGAGTCGCTAGAAAATCTTCAAGGGAAAGTTATTAAGGGTGGAAAAGGAAATTTTCTTCAATGGATTCACCAAGCTAAGGGATAAAGGATTTGGGATGGAAGCTTGCCAAAGTGTCAATAGGGAACAAAGAGGATTCAAAATCCTCCCCAAAAACAATGCCAAAATGCTATCGCACAAGTTGTAGGTTGGGAAAATCCCGACCCAACCACCAAGTGGTGACAACTAAGGGACACTATACCCAATGTCACCTTGATATAGGTCCCACGCTTCAAGGGTGTCTGTGTCAGTCTAGGGAGGTGATCTCGGTGACCCTGGAGGATTGAGACGGATGGAAGGGAAGGAACATAAGCATCCCCCTAAAGGTTAATTATGGAAGAGAAAAGAGGCTTTGATTACTCGTCTTCGGGTGGTTTAAATTTGCCAAGTCTTTGGGTACCTGCAAAAGTGTTTGTACCTACCCGAGACACAAGAAAAGCCACACTTGTGTATAATATGTTAGGTAGACAAGTAAGTTAATATGTATGTCCCTAATTTGAAGTGATAAAAAAATATTAATTATCATAAATATAATGATAATAGAGGCTGCAATTAAATCTGCTACAAGCTCATTTAAATGTGCAATAGGTGAACCAACAATGACTAATATATCTTGCACAAAACAATATGAAACTTGAGAAGTCAAACAAGGTTGTCATAAAACATTTATGCAGGGAATCTATCAGCCTTATGGCTGTAACATGTAATTCATTATAGAATAAAAATTATCCAATGGAACTTTCCCAAAAGTTGACCAAAAAGTGCGCTATAGCAAGTAGAATACGAGGGCAAAGTTTTAGCTTAAATCTAGGGTTAGCTTGTGAGATATTAGGGTTAGAACAATTAGGGTTTTTGCAGCCTTATTGATATAGGGTTTGTTTGTTAAAAAAATCAAGGTTTAGTAAGAGAGGGGGGATGCATCAATGAGGAAAGAGATCCTAGGTCTCAAAGAACAAAATCCAAGTGAGAGCACTTGAAGACCTTGACTTTTCACATTTTCCAAGGCAACAATGTATTTCTCCAATGAAACAAGTGATGAATAATGACTTTAATGATTGGGTTAATGGGGTCAAGAAAATAAATAGCTATATGTACTACCTTTCTTGGGGGTGTAAATATTCTTACTCCCCAAGGAAAGTATCCCCTACCTTCCTTGGGGGTGTAAATATTATTGCTCCCCAAGGAAAGTATCCCTAGCTAGGGTTTATCCTAAGAGGGTGTATGCATGTATACTTCTCTTAGTAAACGCTTGCTAAAATAAAAAATAATCAATAAAAAATATGATGGAGACTAAGTTGGGGGTGTATTCCCTTATATTTCCCACCTATCTCTAGCAAAATAACCTTGAATTGAAACAAAAATGATAATACAAAGCATATTTTCTTACCAATTCAAGGAAAGATGCTAAGATAAACCACCACAATAGAAAGAGAAAATCCTTCCAAGTCTAGCGCATACTTCCATCAACCAATAACCAAGAAACATAGCCATACAGAAGAGCACAAGAGATAAAATATCCAAAGATAGAGAAAATTTCCATCCAAGGCCTCTCCAAATGGGAGAGATATGTTATAAAATGAAATAGAGTTCATCTCTATTTATACAAAATGTCCTCAAGTATGTTTTTCCATATAATATTATGGTAAACCACAAGATAGGGGTCAACAACCCTAATCTTTCCCCTTTACACAAACAATATTAAACAATTCATGATTTGCGCATAAAATAAAACCCTAAATTAAAACGTAACCCTTCTAAGGTGAAATTTTGTCACTTTTAGGTCAAATGTTGAATTAGATGATAGAGTTGGGCATTCAAAGGCCATGCATCTCTGATCCAACCTTCTATTCAATGATCCAAGGGTTCCTTCCTTCAAAAACGTGCCATGTGTACTCATCACCGCCTCAAGCCCCTCAAGCATGATGTGAAGCACCTTAAGGTGATGTTTTAGGCCTCTAAAGCAAATCGTTTGGCTTGTTGTTACATATCAAAATTGTTGGACAATTGAGAGGGGGGGGGGTGAATCAGTTGTTACTATGCTTAAACAATTATGCT
>CBVK0100099071.1:0-25657 GCA_900067695.1 Picea abies
TCTTCCGATCTCACGAATATTCTTTGAATAGTTCCATGTACTTAATCTTTTGTTCTAGGGGTAAAGATTTGGACAGTTTGACCATCCTAGGTTTCTCATCAGTTCCTATATTATAGTCCTCTACCTCTTTCCCATGAGCCTCTAGTTTTGGCTTCTTAGCTACATCATCGTTGTCAAATAGATCTTCTAAAGGGACAAGACCTCTAGGTAAGACATTGCTTTTCAGTTGTAAAACATCGGCATCCGCTTCGTCATCCCCTAACTCTCCTGAGTCTACTGTATCTGCTGAATCTACTGTATTTACAATATTAACACTATCTATTTCGAATTCAGAGTTATTTACATTCTCGTTTTCATTTTATAGATCTATGTTTGTACATTCAAAATATTTCTTGCATTGCAGAAAATCCTCTATCTGATCGTCATTTCCAAACACTTGCCAGTACCTGATATTATCGGGGACTGTAGGTCTGCATTTAACCTCAACAGTGTATGGTCGGGTTTGGTGGAAAGGAATCTTGCATGACGCGGCTGATGTAGCTAATCCGTCAGCCAGAATGTTCTGTCCTCTCGGCATTACCTGCAAGTCAACCTCGTTAAAACACTTCAAAGCATCGAGAGCTGCATTCCTGTAGGCTCTAAGGCATGGGTGTTTAGCGGCATATTCACCTTTAATTTGATTAATAATTAATTCAGAGTCACCCCTTACCATTATTTGCTTAGCGCCAACTTTTTTCAACAGTTTCAGACCGATCACTAAAGATTCATACTCAGTGACATTGTTAGTGCATTGGAAATTTAACTTATAAGAGTGATTTTCTGAATACCTTTTTCGATGATTATGCAACCAGACACCAGCTCCTGCCCCTTCTTTACTCACAGCTCCATTGAAATCCATACTCCAGAAATCGGCAGGAAAATCTTCCGTGATTTCATTTTCTATCTTTGTTGCGTCACCGCTTTCTAGACCTCCATCTTGACTAGCTACGTCTTCTATCAGCTGATTATCCTGCTCTTTGGTAGCACCATCATTGTACAAGATGAACAAATCTAAATCTGAATGGGCAGAGTAAAGGGGGTAATTATGAGGTTTCTCTTGACTGTTGACCATATACTTCATCAGTGTTTCCCTGTATAACCTCCTCTGTTGTCCAAATACTGGGATAGTGGCGTAAGACATATCCAGCTGCAAAGTTCCTTTCAACTTAGCTCCCCAAGACCGGGACAGTAACATACCATACTTTGGTGGGATGTTTGCTACTACCACATCCATTACCATACTTTTCAAAGGGATCTGAACCAGAGTGATGCAGAGGTCTTTAATCAAACCAATACATTTGACTTTGCTAGAGTCAAACGAGTGTAAGTCTTTGTAGGGCCTAGTGACTTCCAATCCCAGTTTTTCCATTACTACTTTGGGCATTAAATTATGTGAGGCACCTGAATCTAACATGGTGTTATGTAATATTAAATCATGTATGTTTAAACTGATGTAAAAGGGAGCTACATCACCGATATCATCTCGACCATTTACTTCAGGTCCGAAAAGGAGCTCAGGGTGATCGTCAGCAAGGTTCACTGTGTCTGAATGATTCACTGATCCAATAGACAGGGCTCTAGTGCCTATGTCAGGTTCAATGGCCAACGCTTTTAGTACCTGTGACCGATAACCACCTCATTTCACCAATTCTATAAGTAGGATAGGGATTTTGATTTTGGCCAATTCTGCTTCTAGGCTAAAAGGCGCGGAAGTCCGGGTCTGACTCGTCGATTCTGGTTGGTCCACCTTATTCTTCTGCTCAGAAGGACTGGGAGGATCATCAGATGGAACCTCAGGTTGAGTTGATCTTTTCAATATACTGACGTTTTTCTTCAATGGGGGGTCAGCTCTATTCTTCTGAGAAACTTTGTCAAGAGTATTTTCAGTAGAAGGCTCAGGGGCTTTCTTGGGTTCGACTGTCCTTTGTGTTTCAGTCATCTTTTCAGATGAGACCCCTTCTGTCTTTCTACTGCATAGATTATACCGCCTGCGTCCCTCCAGAATAGCATTCTCAAGGAACTATTGTGCGTCATCTTCAGTTTCCTCGCTTATCTTTGTTTGATTTAGCAGAAAGAGTTCCTGCTCTTCTTGAGTGAGGAAAATGGTCTCATTATCATGGATACCCATGAGGTTAATGTGAGTGTCCTCCAATTCTTCAATTATTTCCCCCCCCATCATCAGCATAGTTTTCCTGTAGAGGAGGTCTAATTGGTTGATCTGGGCCTCTCTGTTCTCTTTGATCCCTTAGTTCTCTTTGATCTCTTTGTCTGATTTGAGGAGGGTTTCTCCTGAAATTGGGGTTCTGAATCTGAGGAGCAGGTGTGTCATCTCTCGGATGATTTCTGTCTGAAATACCCGTTCTTTCTATCAATAATGCTAACGATCTGACTACAGTATCCATTTTGGAATCGTTGTTAGACGTGGAAGGTTCTTCCTTGATCATGACTCTCCTTTCAGATCTTTGACATGCCCATTTTTCCAACAGATTGGCCTCCACGCTGATAGCGATCTTTTGCATATCTTCCAGGGTGGCAGCATCTCTTTCTCTTAATTGATAAGACATGTAAGCATCGAATCCATCAGGAAATTTAATAAATGCCAAACCCGGGGGAGGTTTAATTTCAGTTGGGATTGCATTATACAAATTGTTGAAGAGGGTACAGTAATCTTGGACAGTTTCCCCTTGATTTCTTTTTATGTTCTCATATTCTGACAATATTTGAAGAGGGTTTTTCTTTATCCCCCATCTATCCAGAAAACTTCTTTGGAATGCGACAAGGTCAGGGATTGATGCGGCAGGTAAAGCTTTGAACCATTTCTTCACGTCCCCTGTCAGACTCTGAGCGAAAATCCTCATTTGAACATCGACTTCGTCAACCTCCTGCAAATCCAAGTAGTCGTTCATTTTATCCACATGTTGTTGTGCGTTTAAAGGTCCAGTCGCATCGAACTGTGGAAGTCTATTCTGGTAGTCTTGGGGCATGGCATGCAGTGGTGTGGCCAGCACCAAAGGAGCATAACGAGCTGCCATGATGGGTGGAGGAGGTGGTAAGACGGCCTGGGTGGCGGGAGGGGTAGTGACTGAAGACGAGGGTGATGAAGGGCTGTGTGGTACAGAGGTATTAATTCGTAGCTTAGTCATGGGAGACAAGGCTTCAGGGGTTCGGGGCTGCAACACAGTTGGATAAAAAATGAGCTTAGAAGCAAAGGTTTCAGACCGTGTTCTACCAAGGTTTCATGGTGCAATAAGATCAAGATCCGGGTTTTGAAAGACACTTAGTTTTCCGGAAGAAGAAGGAGACCTATGGAGAGGAGAATGACTTGCTGAGTAGGTGGCTAAGGTCTTTCGTTTCAACAACTGCTCGGGATTATCTACCACTACTGAGGGTTCTGGATTTGGATGATATCGAGTGTGGACCTTCTTAGGAGCCAGAACTTTTTTCTGGGTTTATATATATATATATATATATATTTTTTTTTTTTAATTTTTTTTTATTGTTGAAAGAAAACTAGGGAAGGTTCCTACGTTGACGTCGCCTAGCTTCCAATTGTTCCTGAATAACTATGTCACGTTCAACGGTCGCCCATGAACGTTCGAGCTCTTCCCGATTATTGGCCGTTCGGAGGATTAAATCAAACAGGTTTGATGCGATGTGCGTTTGATTCGCTAGTCCAGGATCGATATTAGGTTGTACTGCTACAGGGACAGTCATAGAGGGACAAAGGCACCAGGAAAGATACTAGAATTAATATATACAGAGTTAATCAACCTCTAAATATCACTTTCTTCTCAAAATCATACTTTCTTTAGGGGAAAGAAGTCGCGAGATTGTCAGTTTTAGTTCCTCCCCAGTGGAGTCACCATTTATGTTAGCACTCGGTAAATTTCCTAGAGGTTGAAAAAGAAGAAATCTACAAAGGTAACCTTAACCAACCACTTTTAAAGCTGGGATCTAGCCCTACCAGCTTCAGAGAGGGATCTCTCTATAAGATTTAGCTTTGTTTGAGAGATATTAGGCTAGGTAAAGACACGAGTTTTGTTTTGTTGTAAAAGGTTTTTAATGTTTGTTGAGACAAATTACACATCCATTGGGTTATGGGGTCTGTACTTAAGAAAATCCGAGATGCAACCAGAAACACTAAAGAAATATTTCACAAGGCGAGGTAACAAGTTCACTGGATCTTTAACAATTTAAGTGATGGACAGAAGAAAAGATAAGGAAAATAACTCCAATTAACAAGCACTTAAGAATCTCTTAACTGAAGATATTTAGAAGATGAACATTAAAATCTATAGAATCGGAAACAGGGTATCAGGGATTAGTTATAGAAAAACAAGATGATCACATAGCAAGAAAACATTTAACTAAGAAAATCACATCACCAGTGAAACATGCGCAAGAATCTTGTAAAATGCCTCTTCTTTATTAATGGTGGATCTCGTAAAAAATGTTACAGCTCGATAACAATCAGGTGTGCAAATCAACAACCCCCGATACATTGGAAAATGAAGTATTTATAAGTCAAAAATACATACGATCCTGTCATAACTGATCAGGACGTGTTCATGCTATTTTTAGAAAAACTAACTTAACTAAGCAAAACTATTTTGATGATTCATCACAACTGTATACTGAAATTCAGGGGTAGGCCGTTGGTGAGGTGCCTTCGCCACCTCTGCTGACAGGATAGCTGACTGGACGTGACAGCTCGTCTACTAATCTAGTAGATCACACAGTTCTTCCCATCTGATATGACTTGGCACTGTGATCTTAAGCAATCTCCGGTACACTTCGTCCATGTCTGTGTACTTAGCAAATGTAGGCTTGACCACGAAAATGTGCTTAATTTCATGCTGGATACTGATATCCAGCTGCAAGGCTTCCATGAAGGCTCTTCCTATTATGTTTGTCTGTATTCCTGCGAACTTAGAACTGTCTTTGGACACTTCGATCAACCTTTTCTTATAATCAGGAAGCGTCATCAATTTGTCATTTATGACCTTCATGCCAGGCAGGCCTTTCCTTTGCAGAGCATCTATCTTGTGGAAGAACTTCTGCACTCCTTGATCCATGACTTGGATCTTCTCCTCTAGCTGAAGCATGAGACCTCTTTTGGTCAGGACTCTTTTCACTTCCAATATGGTTTCTGTCCTGTCTTCAATTTTCAGCTCCTCGAGTTCCTCCCGTGTCTTAGAATTCAGGAACCTTATGATCTCGTTAGCCTGGGTTGGCATGTCACCCAGTTCAGTCTTGATTTTCTCCACTACCTGTTTTCTCCTCTCGAGCAACTCGTTCTGTTCAAACATGATCTGAAGCATTGGCCAAATTTCATTAATGGACTTAGAAATATCAGTCCACACAAGTTCTTTAACTTCGGCCAAGGTCTTTCCGGCCAATGTCTATTTTTGGAGCTGCTGTAGCTCTTTCTTTATCTGCTCGTTCACCTGCTTTTTCTTTGACAGACTCGTCTGAAAGGAAGTCTTCAGCTCCTGGAGATTCTCCAATTCTTTCTTGAGCCTGCTGATTTCTGACTCCTGCGGGTTCATTCTTTCCATAGACTTGGCCAGGTCCGTAGCTCCTTCTGAAAGGGGAACCATTGTTGCAGGTGGAATGACTGTCACCGTTGTGGTTGCAATTGGGATAGCACTCAATGAAATGCCTTCCATTGGCTTTGCCTGCTCTTTCTCTTTGAGCAGTCTCTCCATCTCTGCTTCCATTTCCTTTAGCTGCGCATTTTGTTCAAGGAGTAATTTCAGCATTTCATCCCTTTCGCCTTCCCTTTCAGCTATTTCTTTTGTCTGTGCGTCCTCTGTTGGAGGGAGCTTCAGTTGTTTTCTCAAAGATGCTATGTTAGCATTTTTCTTTTTGATCATCTCTTCAGCGGCCTTGACGTTAGCTAGGTCATAACCGATCTTGAGGACCAGTTCCTCCAATGTCTTTATCCTGTTGTCTTTAGCGAAGGAAGACATTTTCTCTAGCTTCAGTTGGGTCTGGGCATTGCTCAAAGCTATCCGAAACTTTGACGCAGAGGTCGCAACATGGGCTAAAGTGTGGGAAATAATTTCCCCAGTTTGCTTATGCAGATCCATCTGATCTGTCGGATGCACATCTTTTGCTTGAAACTCGAATGTGGACCTCTTGTAATCGGATATCACCTTTGGATCATGTACTTGTGCATGTAGGAACACCATATGCATCCTACCCTTCTCTGTATCAAATGCTGAGAGAAGTCTATGCTGGGCCGTGGCTGACTGCTTCTGGAACTGTGCATAAGTGTTGTTGGTGAGTGACTGGTTTCTTTTTTTGATCGTGTCATATTTTTCAAAAATGCCCAATTTGGGCCCAGTGTGACTTGGTGGAGTATCCAATGGAGAATCGGAGGACTTTAATTCTTTTGTCCCATCCTTATGTTGACTGGAGCCGAAAGGAAAACTGAGTTGCTTAGCCCCAGTGGTGATTACAGTGGTGGTGGTGATATCTTGTTCCACCGTCGTGCCTGATGCAGGAAAGTTCCTTGGCTTTTTGGCGTGCAATTTGAATTCCTCTGAAGACACCTCTGTCACTGGGGAGGATGATTCTTGCTGGGGCCTCTTTTCCTTGGCATTCTGAGGTGTGGTCGCGGGTGGCGCACTTGTTGATGGTGCCTGCCCTTCCATCCCGACAGTTGGTTCCACATCCACCAACGTATCGGGCTCCCATTCTACTTGATTAGCAAACCTTTCGATTTCTGGCCTGGGCTCATGTGCATATGGGGCATTCTTATTCTTGACTCTCATATCAGAAATAATGTCGTGAGGGTCGTAATGCCAGGTGAAACTAGGCAGGAACTTCATTTCCCTCAACAGTTTGTCTACTTCATCACCTGCACCTCTACTATTACAGATGAAAGAGCGTATTTTCCCTTTAAGCCGCATATGTTGCTTCTTTTTAAGAGAAACAAAGTGAATATCATCAGAATTCATAATTTGTCTAATGTATTCTAGTGCGAAAATCCTTACCAGTATGTATCTCGGAAGCTTGTATGGTGGCAGCTCGCACCCATAAACTCGGACCTCGGTGTGATTCTGGTACAAGTACCAGTCCCCTGTCTTTGCATTGTCCGAAAGGTGAAAAACTCTCCGGATTTCATCATTTATCTGTGGCTCAGGCATGCCACTCAACATACTTACCATTGGATGATAAAACTAGTCAATGAATGCCGTGAAGTCATATTCGACGGAATTGTATCTCAGAAGAGATGTCCACGCTGTGACTGGTTGTGGCTTCCCGTCAGCATCCATCTTCTGCATGGATAAATTGAACTTGTCTGCTTGGAAGTAGACGAACATGTAAGCCAGAATAGATGAATACCTGAACATACCCTCTGTGGCGAAATTGACAAGTTTTTCATGGATGTTGTGGGCCAGGAAAGTGTTGTAGTCAAACTGCGTGGTTGGTTGTTCATCGTTGGAGAAGATGGACAGAAAACCCAGGATGGGCTCATGCACCCACTGATCAGAATAGTACCCAAGGAGGGCACACAGAGCCAAAATAACCTGATTCCCTTTGACGGAAAATATGGAAGAAGGATAAGGGGGGCTGGTGGTCGAGAGTGAAGCGGAAGTGGGAGAAAAAAGCTCGAAAATCTGAGCTCTTTGCGGGAAGGTCATCTTTTGATAAAGCTCGGTGAGGATTTCCAGATTGAAAGGGGATGCAGATTCAGGGCGGGTTATCTACAGCAATTGGTCAATATCCTCTGGGGTGATGAAAAAGAGGATGTCCCCCGATGAAGAAATAATGGCTTTTTGGTCGAGGACGTAGTGGGCTTGGCACTTGAGTGGGAATTCTGGGAAATGGCGGATTTGGGGGAACAGATATAGGGGTAAATTGGACTCCCGGAGCCCAATCTCATCACTCTGGTCCAGGAAGACTTCTCAAAGCCATGACTGAAAATCTGAGAAGTCAAAACTGCATATAGTGTCAGCTATCAACCAGTCCTTGTCGACCAGGGGAATTTTATCCAGGTCCACTGGAGGAGGGACGACCAGATTCTCTTCCTCTTCCATTGGCTTTGTTTTAGACACCATCTAAGCAATTGTACCTGCAATAAACAACGTTAGTGGGGTCTATTGGAGGTGGAGGAAAACGATGGGGAAACAATGGGAAAACGGTGGATATGTTCTCTGGTGTGATGGATGGTTCTAGCGCGGGGGATGAATAAAGAGTGTGAATGGGCACAACGCTGTTTTTATTTAAAACTGGGTCATTCGAACGTGGGAAAATGGTCAGCATGACAATGGACATATTACCCAGTTATTAATGGACAACGGGCCACTTGAGGTGATGTGGCAGGTGACGGTGACCATAGTATACGGACGACTGACGTGGAGGTTGGTGATTGGGGGTGAAAGTCATCAAAGGAGGCCATCCATGAATGAAGGGGGTTATAGTACTGACAACGTGGACTGACGGCAGTTATGGGGATGGGACTTAGACCCAGGAGCAAGTGGGACAAGTGGAGTTAGTGGAGGATGACGTCCAGGGGCGACGGGGTGTCAGACAGCATGTGGAGGATGGGACTCATGAACCAATAGGGCGACGACACCTATAACAAGGGGCCCGACGTAAGGAAGAATCATTCCAGACCCCCCCCCTTTGATTAAAGACATACAACCAAGGGGGGTCCAGCATCCACCATGATCCATTGATCTGCGCGCTGGATTTCTGACCGCAGATCTCTGCTCACTTTTTAATACCAATTCCGGACCCCCCCCCCTCCATTCCCCCCCCCTCCATTAAAGGCAGAAGGGAGGGGGGGGGTCCGGAATTTAACATGAACCGTAGATTTGAGTGCTCCGTTTAGAGCCGTCTAGATCTGCGCACTATTTATAACCAATTCTGGACCCCCCCCCTCCGTTAAAGGCAGAACAGGCGGGGGGGTCCGGAATCCAATATGAGCCGTGGATTTGCGCGCCTCTTTCTGGACCGTCCAGATCTACGCGAGCATTACCATCGGTTCCGGACCCCCCCCCTTCGGTTAAAAGCAGAACACTAAGTGGGGTACGGAATCAAATGTGGGCTGTTGATATAATCATCGCGATCTGGGCCATTGGGAGGTGCATGACGGATAGGTCGGGGGTGGAAAATGTTATATGTAGGAAAAACTTAGGGTAAGTGATTTCACCTGGGTTTTTCCTCGACCTTTCTTCTATACACCACCAAGGGGACATCTTTCAACCACACTTTAGGCATCGGAGTCATAGGATAACATCTTTGTCGATCTAGCTTTATTTGGGCAAGGGAGGCCAAGCAGTTAATCTACCTTCTAACCTACTCTCACAAGGAAATTAACCCAGATTAAACTGTTGGGTTAAGAATTTATTCTTTCTAGGGGCTATCTGATCAGGATTAGATGGTCTGATCAGATNNNTAATTCTAACCTAGGGGCTATCTGATCAGGATTAGATGGTCTGATCAGATGTATTCACTAATTCTAACCTAGGGGCTATCTAGTTAGGATTAGATGGTCTGATCATATGTATTCACTATCCTATCAACATTGAAAATTTAAAAGAACTTGGTCATGCTTGAAAGGTATGACCAAGTCACTTGTTATTGCATGGGGCTTTTTTATTTCAAATCTTTTGCCCTCTTTTCTTTTTTATTTTCTTTTTTCTTTTCACAAATTATTTGAAGAATCCAATATCATTTGTCAACCCAATCACCAGATACAGATAATATCCAAGTCATCAACTGATTCCCATAATTTATGGGGTGATAACAGAAATGAAGCTCACAACGAAACTCAGATCAAGTCTAGTGGTTGTAAGATATATCAAGTTGCCCACTAGCTATCTGTATAGTGACTCACTAACTTCCTTTGAGTCAGTCTTGGCTAAAAGTTTCAGTGCTTTCTCCATAGGTGTAGAGGAGATTTTTCAATCCTCCATCCTGAACTTATCCAACAAACTCCTGGCATACTTTGCTTGTGAGACAAAAATGTTGCTCCCTATTTGCCAAACTTCTACACCCAAACAATAGTGTAGGAGGCCTAGATCTGTCATGTCAAATGATCTTCTCATGTTGGATTTGATCCATGTAATTGCATCTTCTTCACTACCTATAATAATGATATCATCCACATAAACAACCAGAAGAATGATCTCATTACCAACTCTTTTGACATATAATTTGGAATCTGAAGGACTCTGTTGGAACCCTTGCTGAACCAAATACCTATCAATCTTGATGTACCATGCCCTCGGTGCCTATTTCAGACCATATAGAGCCTTCTTTAGTCTGCAAACTAAATGCTCCTTCCCTGAAACCTAAAACCCCTCTACTTGGCACATGTATACCACTTCCTTAAAATCTCCATTGAGGAAGGCACTTTTCACGTCCATCTAGTGGACATTCCAGCCTTGTTGTGATGCCATGGCTAGAAGAAGACAAATAGTGCTCATCTTTGTTGTAGGAGAAAAAGTCTCCTCATAGTCAATGCCTTCTCACTGAGAGAATCCTTTCACAACTAATTGTGCTTTGTACTTGTCAAGTGTACCATATGCCTTGTACTTGACCTTGTACACCCATTTACAGCCAATGGGTTTCTTCCCTGATATAAGTGTTGTGAGATCCCAAGTGTTATTTTTCATCAAACTTTAATTTTAGGCCTCCATGGATTTTTCCCATTTAGGTCTTCCTTTTGCTTCCTTGAATACCCAATGCTCATAGATCTCCTGAATATTGGCCATAAGAGAAAATTTGACTATGTCATTATGTTGTTTATTCTTACCTCGAGATGATCTTCCCTCGATCATCTCTCCTATCCAAACATCTCCAATGGTGTTGTGCCACCACTTGGGTCTTTTGGAATCCATGGCTGCCAAGTCAGTATTGCCACCATGACTTGGGCTTCCTACTTCAGAATGTACTGATTTGACTCACCTAGGAGACTCATCCTATTCTGACTCCTCATCATCATGCTCAGAATATTCCCCCCCTTCAGGTGGAGCTATCGAAAACTTGATACCTGAATCTTCAATGACTTTTGGCTGCTTAGTAACTCTAGATGTGGGAGGAGTATGGAAGGGTCCAACCTCCTTATCAACAACAACATCTCTGCTAAATCTCACCTTATCAGTGTCAACATCAACTAATGTATAAGCTTTATGGTTGTCGTTGTACCCTGCAAGCATCATCTTCTTACTCTTCAGATCTAACTTGGTTCGTTTCGCAGCTAGAATCCAAGTGTAAGTAGTAGAACCAAAGACCTTCAAGTGAATTACTTTGGGATTTCTTCCAGACCATGCTTCCTCTGGAGTCTTTTCTTTACCGCTGTTAGGACCACATATTGTACCTTTTTGCCCATACTTTTTTCCATCATTATACCCTTCATCACCTATATTTAGACTCATAATATCACTTCATCTGATCATTCCAAGGTATACAACGTCCTTTCTCATTACTATATGCTTAATCTGTTTTTCATAATATTTTACATTACTTTTGTACTAAACTATTGATTAGAAGTGCATAAGTATCCATAACTGCAGATTAGCATTTGAGGCCTGTGCTGAAACATAGAACTGTCCTGATGCTGAAACACAGAGTTGCTACACAGCCCGAGGTCGCATATGCCGAAACACGAAGCTGCTACATAGTCTGAGGTCGCATATGCCAAAACACGGAGCTACTATACAGATCGAGGATGCAGATGCTGAAAAACGGAGCTGTCACACAGTCAGAATTGCTAATGATGAAACACAAGCCATTATAGTTAACGGTCAAGGCCAACACAGTCAAGAGTGCAATTCACGTGGCTGAAACATCCCGTGAATTACGATGCTGAAACAGCATCAGCAGTAATGAAGGAGTTGTTACACCAGCCGTAACAGTAATACCTCGTTCAGCTCCTGTAACAACAATCAGTTGCGTAAGAATAGGACATCCTATGCTGATTTAGAATGAAGATCTGATTTAGGATAGGATTTAGATATGCTTTGTAATGATTGTATCGAATGGATTTCCTCTTTAAATTCAGGGGAAATCACCATTTGGGAATCCAAGTTTTGATACGTTGAAGCAACTCCAGAGAAGCGAGACGTATCGTATTCTTTCAATTTGTAATGTGATATTTCGACAGATGAATATAAAACTGCTCTGAGCATTCTTCTCTAGCTTTTTGTTCAGGGGAATCTTGTGAGAAGGGAGGGCCCACCTTCATCACAAGATTCACCCATTAGATAGAAGTGTGCTAGTATAATTTCTGTTTACGTTTTGTTTAACTATCGTTTGCTGAAACACTGTTTTAATGAATTCCGCTTTGCTGAAACATGACTGACTCTGCCTTAGTTAATGAATGAAATTCATAATTTTCTTTATCAATCTTGTGTGATGATTTTGTAAGGCTAGCAGGGAATTGGTTAAGGTTCCTTGCTCAGACAGAAAGGGATCAAGACATCATACCCTCTGTAGAATTCATTTCCTGTTGCAAGTGTGCTAGCCAGAGATTTGGTTAAAGTGTTCCTGCTCAGATAGAAAGGGACTACAACACCTTGTCTTCTGTAGATTTCCTTTGCCTTTGAGCTAGCCAGAGATTTGGTCAAATTGTTCCTGCTCAGACAGAAAGGGATTACAACACCTTATTTTCTGTAGATTTCCTTTATCCCTGCAAGTGTGCTAGCCAAAGATTTGGTTAAAGTGTTCCTGCTCAGACAGAAAGGAACTACAACACCTGGTCTTCTGTAGATTTCCTTTTCCTTTGCAAGTGTGTTGGTCTGGGATTGGATTAAGGGTTCCTACTCAGAAAGGAAAGAACCAAAGCATCCTGTTCTCTGTAGACTTTCCTTGGTGTTAGCTAGAACCGGGTTAGAGATCCCTGCTCAGAAAGAAAGGAATCAGACTTCCCTGTTCTCTGCAAACCTCAACTTCACAAGTATGCTAAAACAGAAGTAAGGATCAAGGCTCCTGCTTAAACAGAAAGGAACTAAGTGCTTTGATTTCTGTTAAATAGAGTTAATTGTTTTCTACATTATTGTTTTCATGAAAGAGTGTTAATACTGAAGTCTCTGTTTGAGAGTAAGGGTCATGTTCTCTGATTGCAAAATAGTTGTTCTTTTCCATTGCAAGTATTATTTTAATGTAATCTAGGATTCTTAGATTGATCCTTAAGGACTGCAATAGGGAAATTACTTTCCTGTGATTTAATTTAGAGCTTCAGTTCATTCAAGCAAGTATAGTTAGTATAGATTTCTTTACTACAACACTAAGTTGCTTTTGGGATTGAGCATATACTGTGTGTGGCTATCTTTGAAACAAAAGACTTCCCTGGGTTGATAATTTATGTTTCACTTGGTTGTTTGAAATTAATTAAGCAATTATAGTGACCAACATTTTGGCGCCGTTGCCAGGGAAGATAACTATAGATTTCAGAAGCATTTGATTTTCTTTCCTTTAGATAAAAAGAATGCATGAAAGACCCCAAAAACCCCAAGGATACTAACCCTACAGGTGGCAAGGGAAAAGGAATAGGAGGAAGAAAGACTTTCATTGACGACATTGCATCCAAGTCTGAATCTGCTGCTCAACGACCAAATCTTCAAAAGAATTCCCATCCTTCATTTCAAGCAATTTTTGGAACAGGGAAAGAAGTTTGGAGTCCGGAGATAGTCCAAAAGCCAGAGGGAGACATTGAGGACAAAGCAAGTGCAGCAGGGGAGTAGACAGAAGAAAATATGGATGAGTTTAATGAGCGATTGCATCAAGAACAGGTAGATCCTGAAGGAGAGGTAAAAGATGAAAATCTTTTTTCTACATTAGGATTTCTTATTGGCAATTTCCCTAGAGGAACAACCCCCATGAAAAATATTCCACTCTCAGCATTGCCAAATTTTCATGGGTTATCATCAGAGGATCCTGATGAATTTTTGTTTGAGTTTGATATATTGTGTAGAAGCTATGATTACACCTCTAATGCTCAGAAACTAAAGTTATTTCCAGCAACACTAAAAGGGAATGCACTCAGATGGTTTATGAGCCTTGGAGAACACGTAATCACATCATGGGACCAAATGAAGCAGAAATTTCTGAACAAGTACCAGGACTACTGCAGAACGAGAGAAAAAAAAGAGGAGCTATTTAAAATGATGCAGAAAGAAGACGAGAATCTAGAAGACTTTGTAGAGAGGCTTCACTACAATCTGCAAAGATCCAGTCATCCTGATGTAAGTAAGGATATTCTCAAAACCATTTTATTAAAGGGGGTAAGGGATGACTCTCTAGATATGCTGAACATGCTTGGAAAAGGAGACATATCCAAGGAATCATATGATGAAATTGTCAATTTATGCAAAAGATGTTCAAGGGGAGCTGCAAGAAACAGATCGAATAGCAAGGACACTACATTCTCTAGAGTCCAAAAATCAGCCAGCGGAGGAGCAACAAGAGATGAGATAGGTAATTTGCTTGAAGATTTCAAGACTGAAATGCTGAGCTCTTTTGCCTCACAAATGGATACCCTGCAGGTTAAGAAAAAGCAGGCAGAAGCATAAGCAGCCTTGTCTATCTTTTGTCCTCAATGCAGAGATAAACACCCAAAAAGAGAATGTCCACTGGACAGGAAACCTATCTGCACTATTTGTGAGAAAGATCATGATACCCAAAATTGTCCATCTTTACCAGGTATTAAGGCAGCATTGCAACCAACGGATGAAGAAGATGAAGCTGTCTATCTGATGACTCAAAGGAGACAATGGAAACCACGAGGACAAGGTATGAACTCTAACATGCCATTTAATCATTGGAATAACTATTCTTCTTATAACCAAATGAGTTACCCCCCCTTCAATCAGATGCAATATGCTAACCAAATGAACTACCCACCCATGCAACAAACGTACCCACCCATGAAACAAAATAACCCACCCTTTGTTGATCCCTCCACATGGACCCCTTGGCCTCCACAACAACAACAGCCATATCAAAATCACTGGAATCAAAATTGGAGAGGACAACAAGCCCCCTTTCAAAATCAATTACCTCAACTCCCACAACCACTCTCCTTACCAGCAGGTACTCCTCCAATTAACCAAACAATAAGACCCCAACTACCTGTACAACCTAACTGCAACCCAAATAATAAAGTTGTCCAATGCATTGATGTTTATAACCAGCCCACACTTTCCCTCCTCCCTGCACAATGCAATGATATACATCTTCGATTTGGGAGAATAGTGGAACCTACCATAGCTGATGTTACCTCTCCTGACAAAGAGGAAACACAGGAGCATGATGCACCTGAAAAGGTCCAATCATCCTCCAACAATGCTGCTAAAACAACGCCATTTCCTGAGCGTTTAGCCTTGACCAAAAAGCCTGAACCGCCAACCTTTAATCTTTTAGGGGAACTACAGAATTTATATGTTAAAATTCCCCTCTATATGTTAAAATTCCCCTCTTACAAGCACTCCGCGACATACCTATCTATGCTAGGACAATGAGAGATATCTGTGTCAAAAAGCCTGGTAGGGAAAATAAGGATCCCCTTACAGTCCATGTTATGGGAGACCTATCTGCATTAATGACAGGTAAGACTCCCCCAGTCAAATACGGCGATCCTAGCCACCCTACCATTATAGTACAAGTTGGCAAAACAATAATCCCTCATCTCCTGGTAGACCTTGGTGCAGCCATCAATATCATGACTTTAGAAACTTTACAACAACTACAATTACAAGACAAAGTCAGAGAAACCCCTACTATCCTAGAGTTAGCTGATCGATCCAAAATTAAACCAGAAGGTGTCATTGAAGACCTCAGCATCTCTGTGGAATCTTGGAATTATCCAGTCGATTTCACAGTGTTGCAGCCCAAAACAAATCTGGGGGGCCACCCTCTAATTCTGGGCAGGCCGTGGTTAGCCACAACAGATGCTTTTATAAGCTGTAGATCAAGGTCAATGACAATTTCAAACGGTTATGAAATGAAGCAGCTTACACTTTATCCTCATGCTACGCCCCTGGCCAGTAATGACAATTCCGTTTAGGTAGACTTTGAGGATCAACCAACCCAACCTCTTCTGACTATCGGACAAGCTTTAAGCCTAAAAGACTCTACTGAGGATGAAATCATCAATAATTTTATTTGCGAGCCCTCCTCTGTTACTCCACATGTTTATAATCAATTGATTGCACTACTGGACTCTGATAATAAAGGAAACCTCAGTACAGAAATCCCACCTCAAACACCCAAAACCATCTCGTCCAAAAGCATACTCGTTGAAATTGAACCTGGCAAAACGTTAAATATAAACCCTCAGTTAACAGATGCTGAAACACAACAGTTGATGAAGTTACTTAGGGAAAATAAGGAAGCATTCGCATGGGATTACACAGACATGAAGGGAATCTTCCCTGACCTTTGTACTCATCGAATATACATTAAGGAAGATTGTCGACCAATCTGCCAACCCCAGTGGCGAATGAACCCAAACTTAAAAGAAATCCTGAAAGAAGAACTTCAAAAACTACTTAATGCAGGGTTTATTTACCCAATATCATACAGTGAATGGGTGTCCCCATTGGTAATAGTTCCTAAAAATAACGGGAAATGGAGATTGTGTGTCGATTACGGAGCTTTAAATAAAGCCACTCAGAAAGACCACTTCCCACTCCCATTCATTGATCAAGTTTTAGATAGTTTGTCAGGGAAGAAATTTTTCTCTTTCTTACATGGTTTCAGTGGGTACAATCAGATTAAAATTGCACCTCAAGATCAAGATAAAACCACATTCACCAACCCTTGGGGAACCTTTGCATACAGAGTCCTTCCATTTGGACTATGTAATGCACCAGAAACCTTCCAAAGGGCAGTTTTAGGAATTTTCTCTGATATGCTTAATGACTCCATGGAAATATTTATGGATGACTTTACCCCTTATGGTGTTTCTTTTCAGGAAGCACTAGAAAACCTTGAGATGGTACTTAAAAGATGCATACAAGCCCAACTTTACTTAAGCACTGAAAGATGCCATATGATGATGAGTGAAGGAGTAGTACTTGGACATTTCATCTCATCTCAAGGAATCCAGGTAAACCCATCCAAAATACAAGTCATTAAGGACCTTCCTACTCCCAAAACCCAAACAGAGGTAAGAAGATTTCTAGGACATGCTGGATACTACAGAAGATTTATTAAGAATTTTTCCAAAATAGCTTCTCCCCTGTTTGTTTTACTGATGAAAAATGTTGAATTTAATTGGACTAATTTCTGTGAAGAAGCATTTAGAACACTTAAACATCAGGTATCCACATCCCCTATCCTTAGAGGACCCGATTGGACACTTCCCTTTCACATATCCTCCGACGCTTCAGACACTGCTATAGGAGCTGTCTTGGGATAGGAAGAAGATCACCTCCCTTATGCTATATATTTCATCAGTGAGAACATGTCCCCTGCTGAACTTAATTATACAGTCACAGAGAAGGAATTCTTAGCAGTGATTTATGCAATTAATAAATTTAGACATTACATTACTGGCTATTCTACTTTTGTCCATACTGATCACTTAGCTATCAAATACTTAATGAATAAACCTATCACAAATGCTAGAGTTACCAGATGGCTGTTATTATTACAAGAATTTGATATAACAATTGTAGATAGGCCAGGAAAAGAGAATGTAGTTGCTGATTTCCTTTCTCGATTGACAATCAATCATGATAACCTAGTGGACGATTCCTTTCCTGATGAATATTTATTTGCAGTTTCTGATCACTCACCTTGGTATGTAGATATTGCTAATTATTTAGTTGCAGGGAAGTTACCATCACACCTATCCTACCGAGAGAAGAAAAGCATAGTTCATCAAAGTGCTCGGTACAGTTGGATAAGTGGGTACCTTTTTCACACAGGAGCTGATCAAGAAATCCGAAGCTGTGTTCCAGAAGATGAGGTATATGATATATTGAAAGCTTGTCATGATGACCCTTGTGGAGGGCATTTTGCTGACAAAAAAACAGCATATAAAATTCTTAGGATGGGGTACTATTGGCCCTCACTCTTCAAAGATGCAAGGAAATATGTCAAGGCCTGTGATAGCTTCCAAAGAGTAGGCCAACCTAATCATAGAGATGAAATGCCATTAACCCCCCAGGTAGTACTTGAACCATTTGAAATATGGGCCTTAGATTTCATAGGACCCATCAACCCACCATCCAATCAAAAAGTTTATATATTGGTCTGCACAGACTATATGACCAAATGGGTGGAAGCCAAGGCACTCCACAGAGCAACTGAAGAAGCAGTTATAAAATTCTTATTCAGAGACATCTTCACCAGATTTGGAATGCCAAGAGAGTTAGTTACAGATGGAGGACCCCCTTTCTCTTCTCATGGGTTCAAAGCCACCCTTCGGAAATATCATATCCAGTAGAGAATGACTACAACATACCACCCCCAATCCAATGGATAGGTGGAAAGCACAAACAAAGTAATAGAAGCCATTCTCACAAAAACAGTGAAGGAAAGTAGAAAGGATTGGTCCAATAGACTCCTTGAAGCATTATGGGCCTACAGAACTACCTGGATAAATACTACAGGGTTTTCTCCCTATGAACTAGTCTATGGAAAGAGTGTTGTCTTTCCTGTGGAATTTGAAATAAAAACCTTAAGGACTGCTTTAGCTGCCAACCTTGATCTAACCGATGCACAGACATCTAGGTTGTAGCAGCTCAATGAATTAGAGGAGAAAATACTAGATGCCATTCAGCAAACAACTATAATTCAACAGCAAAGAACACAATGGCATGACAAAAATATAAAAAATAAGCAGTTCCAGAAAGGTAATTGGGCCTTACTATATGATTCCCGATTCAAAGAATTACAAGGAAAACTCCGCACAAGATGGTTAGGACCTTACGAAGTAGACACAATTTTTCCTAATGGAACAGTAAGGCTCCTAACAATCGATGACTCCAGAAATTCGTTACTTGTAAATGGTCATTAACTCCGTCTGTACGAGAGACTGATTTCTAAAGAAGATTTTAAGGCTACATGCATGGCAGACACTCATCTTCTTTTCGTTGAGGGGGTTTCTACCCCTAGTAATAATTAATTCTCTTAAAGATTTCCTTTAATATTAGATTAGATTAGATTAGATTTCATTTACTAATAATCCCTGTCAAGAAATATCGTCCTACATTTTATTTTTGCAGGATCCCGAACAAAGCACAGGAGAGGCCAATTTTTCCTCAAAGAGACAAGCCTTCACGATGCCGAAACACCGTTGTACAGCACTGCTGATTTTCATGATGCCGAAACACCGTTGTACAACACTGTTGATTTTCACGATGCCAAAACACTGCTGTACAGCACTGCTGATTTTCACAATGCCGAAACACCACTGGGCAACATTGGTGACTTTCTTCCCGATGCTGAAACACCAATATTCAACACTTTTCATTTCCTCCCATTTCCAAAAACACTCCAGTCCGCCGTTTCCTCATCATTATCAAAACAACTCCATCCAGCACTTGTTTTTCCTTTCTCCCTTCTGTTGCTGAAACACCACCACCAACAACTTTTTACTTTCTCCTTCCCGTTGACGAAACACCATTACCAGCAACCTTTCATCATTCTTTTCCCGATGCTGAAACACCACTGTTCAACATTTTTCATTTCTTCCCACTCCCAAAACACTTCAACCCCCCCATTTTCCCACTATTTTTTATTCCTGAAACAACCCTGTCCAGCACTTGTTTCGACGTTCTTCCCTGTTGCTGAAACACCATTATCAGAAACCCTTCATTCTTCTCACCCTCCATCATTGACGAAACAATTCCGTCCAGCAATTATTCCACCTCTTTCTGTTGCTGAAACACCATTGCCAGCAACCCTTGATTATTCATTCACGATGCTGAAACACCATCGTTCAATACTTTTCGATTTTCTTCCAATACTGAAACACCAGTCGTCAGCAGTATTTCATCTACAGCGATTGTTTCATTCTTCTCTGTTGCTGAAACACCCGCCTTTCACCATCATCCGACAACAAGCTTTTACGCTCTCAAATTTTAGTTCAAACAACAGGCCCTCGACATAATCAAAATCCTCCGCCATAACAACATCACCACGAACAAGCATCATATTTGATTGGCAGAACAAACCAAATGGTAAGGCAAAGGTATGTAAAGTTTATGTAATTTAGTTAGGCTATAGATAACGAGAAAGATTCTGCGTCATTATGACCATTCAAGCACACTTAGTACCAGCCACACTTGACGGGAGGGGAAGTACATGTCACATCCATGATACCATCATTTCACCCGATCTCACCACCGCCATCCCATTTCACCACCCTTTCGCACATTTTAACCACGATTCCTACATAATGTCGCCCGGAAAAACTCACTTTGTACCAGAGATGATACACAAACTCTCGATACTGTATTTTACTAAGATAATTGCCATGGGAGGATCCATCATAAGGAATGAACTCGCTACCACAGCGCTACTCGAACAATATCCAGTAGCATATCAAATTTTCGAGCAAGCAGGTTGGCTGAATTACTTCCGCAGACTCCAGTGGTATATTGAACAACAAGTCCTACAATTCGCCCAAAATCTCTAAGAGGACCATTATGTAGTTGCAGGCATCCGAATATCGGTAGCAGAGGGAGACATAGCAGAAGTCTCAGGCCTCCCGAAAAATGGAACTTGAGTGTTCAGTCGCAAGCATATCATTAAGGATGTCCAGCAGAGCTTCTACCTGCCTCAGGAAAGAATTGTATTTAAGGGCAGAGGCGTTCAGCTCAGTTCACTGCCACCTCAATGGCCGGGAGTCACCAGATTCATCAAACACTACCTGACCTGCGAAGGTCGCTATCAGGTAGTCTATCAACACGATTTCCTTTTGCTTTCCCATTTAAGGCATAATAAACGGGTCAACATTCCATATTATTTGTTGGGCTGTTTAAAGAATATGGCACATTACTATCGTACGGAAAAAGATCCCACCCTCACTCACCCACCATCGCCTTGTCCAATTACTCATTCAAAGGGGTTTTTCCCAACAAAGCCCCCCAGTAAATAATCCTCCCATAAATCCTCCACTAGCTGTGGAAGTCCCTGCAATTCCTGAAGAGCAGCAACAACAAAACCCCCCAGTTTCCCCCGAAGTACCCCATATTCCACCCACAGAACCAACCATCCCAGTCAGTTCCCCTATCATACCTGAATCGTCGCATACTGCACCAGAGTCTTCCACTACCACCATTCACATTCTCAGTGATGACTCTGAACCAGAGAAGTCCACGTCTCCCATCATCAAAGAAAGACCTCCACGGAAATGGAAACAAGCTCCCCCTTTTCCACCTTTCTTACGGAAAAAGCAAATAAGAGCCTCCACAAGACCACCCCTGATGATCCCTACTCTAGACACCCCACCAATTCGACTAACACCCCGTTCACCTCCAACTCCCCAAACCCCGGGATCTTTTCCTATTCCGACCTCGGTGGCTGCAACACAAGAACCAGCCACTGATATTGAATTATATGAATTAGAAACCCGCACATCAATTGTTTTTGAAGTAGCTGAAACACAACCAGCTACCCATCCCGTGGCTGCAACACAAGAACCAACCACTGATATTGAAGTTGAATTATAGGAATCTAAGACCCCGGATGCTGCAACACAACATCCCGTGGCTGAAACACAAGAACCAGCCACTGATTTTGAAATGCAAGGAATTAACACCCCGGATGCTGTAACACAACACCCAGTGGCTGAAACACAAGAACCAGCCACTAATATCGACATTGAGATTCAGGAATCAGAGGTTGAGGGTGCTGAAACACTACTCTCCCTACACCAGGAGGCTAAAACACAAGCATCAGTTGCCATTCCTATAGCTGTTCCACAGACATCCGCTCATAAGAATGTGACTGCCACACAAGAACCAGTCACCTCCAAACCCAAACAAACAATGGCCGATGTCTTGGAAGAAAATGAGTTTTTAAAGTCTCAACTGGAAGCATATCAGCAAGAATTAGATAGGGCAAGGGAGGCATATGAAAAAGAATTAAGTCGGTACACCTTGGAACGAACATCAACCCTGGCAGAACAAACTACAAAAAGCGTATGCAAGGAATACATGTGCTGCCAATGCGGAGATATTTATTATCGGGCAGGATATAAGATCATTCAAGTGCCACTACCAGGAACAGTCCCTCCCCCTTCCCCTTTTGAAGCCAAAACTGAGCCTGCTGCAACACAAGAACCAGCAGGCTCCACCAAGCTCAAAACCAAACCTGTTGTAACACAAGAACCAGCAGGCCCTAGCAAAATTAGGAATGAACCTGCTGCAACACAAGAACCAGCAGGCTCTTCCAGGATCAAGAAAAATGTCCCTACTATTCTCAACAAGGCTGTGAAAACAGTGCCCATGGAGGAAGCTACACCTCCAAGTCAAGGCAATTTCTCCACTTCCAAGGAACAGTCTACTCAAACCCTGCCTAATCCCACTACTTCCCATGCCGAAACTCAGACTTTCCAGTTATGGGATGAGCATGCAGAGATACAAAAGTGGAAGAAGGAGTTTGTTGAGACACAGGCCCACCACCTTCAAGTATACAGGCAAACCTGGAGGAATCACACTTTCTCAAATTGGGAAGCATTGGACCTGACACACCAGGAAGTTCGAGAAGTCAAGAAGAAGAACAGAGAGTTAAAAGGTAGAATGGTCAAGATCTTTGATTTGATACACACACTAATAGCCATAAGGAAACCTTCTTGTAATTATTCTTTATTTCTCCTAGAGAGACTCACATGGTTCCAAATCAAAGCAATTATAGAAGGAAAATCTCATGAAGTAATACAACCAACAGATTTTGTCAAAACCTTTTTAGCAGCCTCCATCTGGGATCAACACCTCTTATGTGAAGCATACTTCCATAATGAGGCTATTCCAGAAAATAGGCTGCTCAATATAAATCCTCTTGTTGGAGATGTTCAACTACGAGCTTTTACTTCTTTCCTTTACAATCAAATTTTGTGGCAGAGTGACTTTTCTGCAGCCACGCACAATGAGGACAACAAACTCCTCTGGATTAGGCCAGAACCAGAGAGGGCAGCCAGATTCATTTCAGAATATTATGAGGTCTTAAAAAAACTAGGGGTGACTAAGCATGTTCAACAGCTACAGTCAATAGTGCTCAAAGAATGTCAGCAAAGCATCACTTCAATAGAAATTCCTGCCCTCCAGGCCAACAACCTCTTTTGGCAGCAATCCACAGAAAAGAGACAACAACACAACCCTTTTGGTCCGACCAACTTACAAGCAACAATTTCAAGGGTGCCTAGCTACATCCAGTGTGTTAGACATTGTGCTGAAAACTGGATAGGGTACAAATTTTACTTTCCCCTCCTCTGGCTACCAATAGAAACATATAAAGTTAGTTATAAATTGTCTCAGAAGGCCGAGACAGCAGCATGGAAAAGATTGCAATAGGTCCAGGGGTTCAAAATGCCAACCGACAGTACCGCCCAGAGTTACAGCTTGAGTAATTTACATGGTCAGAGCCGGTATCAAGACTCTGATTCAGAGTGAGTTGCCTGTGGACATGCAACACCTTGAGCTGAGGGGGATGTTAGGACCACATATTGTACCTTTTTTCCCATACTTTTTACCATCATTATACCCTTCATCACCTATATTTAGACTCATAATATCACTTCATCTGATCATTCCAAGGTATACAATGTCCTTTCTCATTACTATATGCTTAATCTGTTTTGCATAATATTTTACATTACTTTTGTACTAAACTATTGATTAGAAGTGCATAAGTATCCATAACTGCAGATTAGCATTTGAGGCCTGTGCTGAAACACAGAATTGTCCTGATGATGAAACATGGAGCTGCTACACAGCCCGAGGTCACATATGCCGAAACACGAAGCTGCTACATAGTCCGAGGTCGCATATGTTGAAACACGGAGCTGCTATACAGATCGAGGGCGCAGATGCTGAAACACGGAGCTGTCACATAGTCAGAATTGCAAATAATGAAACACAAGCCGTTATAGTTAACGGTCAAGGCCGACACAGTCAAGAGCGCAATTCACGTGGCTGAAACATCCCTTGAATTGCGATGCTGAAACAACATCAGCAGCAATGAAGGAGCTGTTACACCAGCCGTAACAGCAATACCTCGTTCAACTCCTGTAACAACAATCAGTTGCGTAAGAATAGGACATCCTATGCTGATTTAGAAGGAAGATCTGATTTAGGATAGGATTCAGATATGCTTTGTAATGATTGTATCGAAGGGATTTCCTCTTTAAATTCAGGGGAAATCACCATTCGAGAATCCAAGTTTTGATACATTGAAGCAACTCCAGAGAAGCGGGACGTATCGTATTCTTTCAATTTGTAATGTGATATTTCGACAGATGAATATAAAACTGCTCTGAGCATTCTTCTCTAGCCTTTTGTTCAGGGGAATCTTGTGAGAAGGGAGGGCCCACCTTCATCACAAGATTCACCCATTAGATAGAAGTGTGCTAGTATAATTTTGGTTTACGTTTTGTTTAACTATCGTTTGCTGAAACACTGTTTTAATGAATTCCTCTTTGCTGAAACATGACTGACTATGCCTTAGTTAATGAATGAAATTCATAATTTTCTTTATCAATCTTGTGTGATGATTTTGTAAGGCTAGCAGGGAATTGGTTAAGGGTCCTTGCTCAGACAGAAAGGGATCAAGACATCATACCCTCTGTAGAATTCATTTCCTGTTGCAAGTGTGCTAGCCAGAGATTTGGTTAAAGTGTTCCTGCTTAGACAGAAAGGGACTACAACACCTTGTCTTCTGTAGATTTCCTTTGCCTTTGAGTTAGCCAGAGATTTGGTCAAAGTGTTCCTGCTCAGACAAAAAGGGACTACAACACCTTATTTTCTATAGATTTCCTTTATCCCTGCAAGTGTGCTAGCCAGAGATTTGGTTAAAGTGTTCCTGCTCAGACAGAAAGGAACTACAACACTTGGTCTTCTGTAGATTTCCTTTTCCTTTGCAAGTGTGTTGGTTTGGGACTGGATTAAGGGTTCCTACTCAGAAAGGAAAGAACCAAAGCATCCTGTTCTCTGTAGACTTTCCTTGGTGTTATCTAGAACTGGGTTAGAGATCCCTACTCAGAAAGAAAGGAATCAGAATGCCCTGTTCTCTGCAGACCTCAACTTCACAAGTATGCTAAAACAGAAGTAAGGCTCAAGGCTCCCGCTTAAACAGAAAGGAACTAAGTGCTTTGATTTCTGTTAAATAGAGTTAATTGTTTTTTGCATTATTGTTTTCATGAAAGAGTGTTAATAATGAAGTCTCTGTTTGAGAGTAAGGGTCCTGTTCTCTGATTGCAGAATAGTTGTTCTTTTCCATTGCAAGTATTATTTTAATGTAATCCAGGATTCTTAGATTGATCCTTAAGGACTGCAATAGGGAAATTACTTTCCTGTGATTTAATTCAGAGCTTCAGTTCATTCAAGCAAGTATAGTTAGTATAGATTTCTTTACTACAACACTAAGTTGCTTTTGGGATTGAGCATATACTGTGCGTGGCTATCTTTGAAACAAAAGACTTCCCTGG
>CBVK0100099072.1:0-28338 GCA_900067695.1 Picea abies
TCCACCTTACATTGAATGGCCTCCACTATTATCACTATGGACCCTCTGGGCCCCCACTACTACCTCTATAGCTACCTAACAGGATTTCAGTTGTCAGAGAAGAAAATTTATGTTTGCAAGTTGAAGAGGGCTTTATATGGTCTCAAACAAGCCCCCAGAGCATGGTACTCTAGACTTGACATGTATCTATAGTAGCAATGATTCATGAAGGGAAATGAAGACAACAATATCTACATAAAGGTGGATCGATATAGTATATTGATCATTTAATTCTATATATATGTTATTATCTTCAGAAGTGACGATGACATGATGACTTAGAATTTTTCCAAAGACATGCAACATGAATTTGAGATGTCTTTGCTCGGTGAATTAACCTTCCTTTTGGGACTACATATATGTTAGAGAAAAAAAGGTAACTAGAGATTGTTGGAAATTTGGAGATATGTCAACACTCCTATGCAGACAAGTTGCACGTTAAGTAAGGATGATGATTCCAAAAACGCAGATCAGAGATAGTACAAATCAATTATTTGTAGATTACTTTATGTGACAGCTTCTAGACTGGACATAATGCAGGCAGTTGGACATGTTGTAAGGTTTCAGAAAACACCAAAGGAATCACATGTCTTGGCAGTGAAGGGGATATTCATATATCTCAAAGGAACAAAAAAATTTAGATTATGGTATCCAAACGAAAAGACTTATCTCTTGTGGCCTATACAGATGCAGATTGGGCAAGTTGTATTGATGATAGAAGATGTACAAGTGAAGCAAATTTATACTTAGGTGAGTGCCTGGTATCATGGTTAAACAAGAAGAAATCATCGATATCTTTGTCCACAATAGAGGTTTATTACATTGTAGCAACAAATTGTTGTACTCAGGTTCTTTGGATGAAGAAGACATTGGAGGATATGTAAGTAAAGTATGATGATCCTATTTCAATACTTTGTGACAACACCAACGCCATCATTATTTCAAAGAATCCAATGATGCACTCTAAGATGAAGAACATTCTGATCAATTATCACTTCTTATGGGAATAGGCTACATAGAATAACATCAAGATAGAGTATGTCAGGACAAAGGAGAAGAGTGCATATATCTTCACTAAACCGCTTGTGAGGGAACCTTTTGATTATCTGTGACAGAAACTTGGAGTAGTTTCTACCCCACAATGATCCACTCAACATCAATATTAACTGGGCAGGGGGAGAGAAACAAAAATATTGAACAATTTCAAGTAATGAAACTTTTGAATTATTTTCATATATATATATGAAAGAATTACACGAAGAAGCACCATGAAGAGAAAAGTCCATAGAGTTAGCAGAGGCTTGTATATAGGGGGAGAAAACCTATATGAGGAGTACCCTTTTCCATTGATGCCAAAGGGTGATAGATAAATAGTAAGGCATGGAGAGATAGAGGTATGTAGTCAGGGGGAGCATGAGCATAAAGCTTTCCATGCCTAAGTGTTTCCGTCATTGTCAAAGGGGGAGATTATTGGACAATTGGTTGTCATTGATGTCAACAAATATTGGATTGATTTCAAATGATGTGATGGGTATATTTGGTGAAGTATCCAAAGTGGACCCCTTATGGTGTAGCTCTAAGCATGGACCTCATAGGAAGACTCTTTGAAGAAGTCTACAAGAAAACCCCTAAGTATTGTTTAGGATCTCGTAGTTGATCATGGAATTTTGTCATGAAGGATGGAGTAAATAACAATAACTCACTCATGGATGGATAGTAGTCATCGTACCATTTCTGGTGATATGTGGAACACCACGTAATTCCTCACAGTTAGGGAGATATTATCTTGTAAAGTTGGAATCCATGAAGAGTGGAAAAGAAGCCCTAGTTTATTATAAGCCTTGGTTAAAAGGGTAAATTTGTTGTAACAAGAAAACCCTAGAATACCTAAATTAAGGAAAGGAGTTACCTAGCACAAGTATATTAAAAACTCAAGGAGTCATTCACATGTACACTCACACACTCATTCATTGATTATCTATCTCGTGAACTAGTGATATTTTGCTAAGTATTGTGACGACATATTTTTCTGAGGTAGAAAAGGAAGATCGAAAGAGAAAGTCTCAAGGTTGCCGAAAACCATAGATTCTGAGGTATCCACGTGTTGCAGGTCAGAAGGGCATGAATGTACATGGGATGCAATAAAGGAAGGAACAGATATCCACATGCTATAGAAGAGAAGGTCGTGTATCTATGAAAAACTGATGAAGGTTTGAGTAGATTTTGGTACCAAGTCCCTAAAATTATGAAAAAATTCTACATGTCAGCATCTTATTGTTTCGGGTCAACTTCAGAGGTATTGGTATGGTTGTATACTTGTTTTGATGGTTACTTCTTGTCATGGTATGGTATATTCTTGAAATGTATTTGGTATGGTTGGTTTGGTATTTGGATATGGTATATGTTTGATGGTTGGATGAGTGATAAGCACTCTTATGTATGGTACAATACTGATATGGTTCTTATAGTTCACATCTTTGAGATACTTTTACTTAGTTGAGGGATATCTATGTTGTATGGTGATGTATGCATGAGGGACATGCATAGGTTGTTATAAATTCTTCATTGTTGACATGGTAAATATTTTCATATGGTTGATGGAACATGTTGTACATGGTTGATGCTCTAGTTCATGATTCACTATTCAATGCATGAGATAGTATGTATGTTGGTATACACTTGATGTATGGTATGGCATAGGTTTATATGGTTGATGATCATATAAAGTTTGATGAGACCGTGACGGATTCATGGCAAAGACAATTGTAGTAACATAGTAGTGATAGGGGCAATGATAGAGAAACTAGAAGATATTTGTGGTAGTCTGCGAGTTGCAGTGAAGGAAGTTACAGACATCCATGTGTTGTAGTATAGGAAGGTCGCGAATCTGTGGAGAAGTTTTTGAAGAATAATGGTATATGTTGTGACAAGAATTCAGTGACAATAACAAGTTATGACAATGATATTGGGAAAATTGATTGCTTATGAAAATAATCAATTTCCACACCACTAATTATCAATCTAGGGTGTGTCTATTTATTTCAAATTCATGATGCAAAGTCTATGAAAGCTACTATTTTCCTTATAACATTGGTCATATAACATGTGTTGTAGTAATGTAAATCAAACCACTCTTACAAACATGAAAGGAAATCCACACAATAGGATGAAAATAATAACAAGATTTGGAAAAGTAAATCACACCTCACAACAAGTGTACTCTTACAAACATGAAAGGAAATCCACACAGTAGGACGAAAATAATAACAATCTTTTGAAAAGTAAATCACATCTCACAACAAGTGTTAATAAGTGAAACAATCTACTCTATCTTACACCCCATGGAATATCGAGAAAGTATATCCACCTATTGGAAACAAATTGGGAAAAGGTAAATCTTAACTTGTAGGAAAGGAAAGACACCACGCTTACTGAAAAGAAAAACACACCAGTTGTGGTATCAGCTGTATGAATCAATTGTCTCATGAAACAAACGAAGAAAAAGAAACACACTGTCACACATTGCGGGAAAAGTAAATATCACTCGAGAAGTGGTGGCCTCCTCAATTCCCTACTTTCAACCTCCTGCGGGGATCGGTAGAAGCACACAACAGACAAGGAGATCTAATTCTAAATCACTCTTGTGGAATTGAAATCTAATCTATTTGACATAAAGTATATTTAATCTATTTGACAGAAGATAAATTGTTGAAAAGGAAAATTTCGCACACTTGCATAAATAAATCGAGCTAAAAGATCTACTCCTCGATCACCTTGTGGTCATAATACAAAGTGTTGCCACTAATCTACACCATAAATGAATTAATTGAAATGTGGTANNAAAGTGTTGCCACTAATCTACACCATAAATGAATTAATTGAAATGTGGTAATTAAACACTCTATGAAAACAATAAAACTACCTAAGCTTCACAACACTCAGGACAGTTAAAATTAAACCACACACACATGAAAATTAATTAAATAAACTAATTAACAACATGAATAAAATCAACTGTAATAGCAATGAGAAATAAAGAAGAATAAATTGCAAAAGGAATAAATCAAACTAAATAAATTACATGCTATGGAAATTATGAAATGGGAATAAAGAAATTAATAATGAATTATTCCATCATCATTTGGAAAATGCTCTAAGAGTCATCCCTGAATAATGGAGAGAGTGTTATCTTTTATACATAAATTTAATGGAAACTAGAAATAACAAATATCTAAATAAATCCATAGTGGTTACAATAATTTCCTAAATAATGAATAGTTTCCATGATTCTTGCTAACAATTAGCAATTAATAAATAAATTTCAAGATCTTTTTCTAACAATTAGCAAATAATAAATAACTTCCAAGATATTTTGCCCAAGAATTCCAATATCTTTTACTAACAATTAGCGAAGAATAAATAACTCCAATATCTTTTGCCCAAGAATTCCAAGATTCTTGATCAACCACTCAAACCAATATTTTGTCTTGGAATTGCATAATTATCTCCATATATTTGATTTTCTTGGACTAATATTATTGTTGCATAAATCCATAAATCAAAAATATGTGACATCATGGCTCACGGTTCTGATGATTCAATGTTACTTGGACGAGTTGCAGAACTATTCAGAGTTGTAGCATGAGAGTTTCAACACTATTCAGAGTTGCATCATGGGAGTAGCGATGAGTTGCAGCAAATCGTGAAAACTTTATTTCTCAAAAAAGATGATTTGCGTTGTTGAGATTTTTTTAGGATAAACTTATATTGACTTAATAATGCCTCATATGAAAAATCTGAAGGACCCACTTTGTAGATTTTTAGTTATATGAGTAACAATAGTGATGACGTAGGAGTAGCAACAAACTAGAGTAACAACAACCAGGAGTTGCAGCAAGGTAGTTGCGACATTCTTTAGAGTTGTAGCATGGGAGTTTTGACACTATTCAGAGTTGCAGCACAAGAGTTGTGGCATTGTTCAAAGTTGTAGTAGCAATGCTCGAAGTTCCATCAACAGGAGTTGCGGCATTGTTCAAAGTTGCAGCACGGGAGTTGTGGAACTGTTCATAGTTGCATCAGTCATGCTCAGAGTTGCAACAACAGTGCTCGAAGTTGAAAAAATATTCCAGAGTTGCAGGACATGAGTTGTGACATTTTTCAGAGTTGCAGCACGAGAGTTTCATCAAGAGTACTAAGAGTTGAAAAAATGTTCTAGATTTGCAACAATAGTTCTTAGAGTTGCAACAACTTCTATAAGGAGTTTCAACAATAGCATGGAAACTGCAACAACTGAGTTGCAACAGTGGGAATTGAAATAATTCGATATTACATCCTACACAACAACCTGTCTAACACATCGTATTTGTAGATTAACTCCAAGATAAATGCAAATATGATATTTCTCTAATGTTTAACCATAATTCATGTCAAATACTAAAGAAATGAAAAGGGAAAATACCTTGGATCTAAATCTCGCATATAAGTATGAAAATGGATTAATAAGTATTAACATAGGTTGTGGGTGAGCAATAAGGGATAAAAAGTAGACGAAAGAAGATATAAAAATATGACAATTCCAAGGCCCAACATCTCCCCCATAATGAATATGTTGCGTGTCCTCGTGCAACCCACAACCAAGTTGTAAGGACTTTCATTTTTCAATGCACCTTGCCATTTAACTTGAAATATTTGCTTGTTATTTTCCCACTGTCATGAACTTTCTTACAAGATGCCAAAAATAATAACACAAGAATAATGCTAATGAAATATACCTTTTGTGCTTGACAATTTTCCTCACATCCACAACATGTTCTTGTGGATCAGATTTTGAATTCATTGTTGTTTCTTATGTAACAACGTGAATTTTTCTTCTTTTGAGAGCCTGCACTGGTTCCTGTGTAACAATGTTGGTGTCATTCCCTTCCATTTCCAATGCTGGTTCTTGTGTGACAACACTTATATTGTCTTGGAAATTTGGTTCTTCCACTATGGTATGTGTGCATTCTTGAAAAGTATCCTTCAAGTGATTCTTATCAATTCCAATGGAGTTGTAGCAGATTTAAAGAAATTGAAATTTCATGCAAATGAAAATCTAGATTGAGGAGATCTTTGGTGAACATGTTTTTCACCTTTTAATGCCTCTATTTTCCAAAAACTGTACCAATCCAGTTCACGAAACCCAATATATAAGCAAATAGGATGCCACATGAGTAACAACAAACTTAATAAACCATTTTCTCCCAAAATACGAATTGGGTTTTTTCTGAAATTTGGTGAGAAGATTTTTACCATTTAATTTCTTCTCCATACTAAAAATCAACAATACCCACATCATGTATTTCTAGAAAAAGTACAATTGGTTGTAGGTGACGGTGCTTAATTTCTCGAACATCGTGCACTGAAATTACCTAAAACTTTTCGTGTGTGTTCCTCTCATTGAAGTGCTTCTCACAAAATTCATGTTCTTGTTCGTCAACATAGCTTCATTTTTCTTCATTAAATGTACAAATATCCCTACTTCTTCCCCACACCTGCACTTTTGCGTGTCCTCATGCAAAGAAGGTAGAACTGTCAATAGAGAGTCGCATAAGTAGCAGGGCCTCTTGCTTCCATTTTTCAACTTCTACAATCAAAATGTTAATATCAGCATCGACAACATGATGTGGGCTCTTTTCTTTCTCAGGCTGAATCATTTCTCCATTTGAAACTATTGGTTCTCGTGTATGAATATTACTTCCAACAAGTTTTTGTGTATCGACTTCACTGCTCTATTCCTCACCATCCAAAGTCTATACAATCCCTCCATCATTTTGTTTGGTGTTGGGAACTGTTGGTTCTTGTGTAACAATAATGTCCTCCACCCTCTAAGTCTGAACAATTCCCTTGGATATTTGTTTTGCTTCATGGTTGGGCACTGCTGGTTCTTGTGTAACAACAATGTTTAACACCTCACAATTTTCCAATTATGGGTTGTTAAAGGACTACTCATTTTCCTCCTAGAGGGGCTCTATCTACACTCCTTGGCATTCTAAAAATGACCTTGTAAATTGTTACTAGCAACCAACAACCATGATAATTTTTGGCTATCTATAAAATTTATAACACATCATGGTTGTAATCCACACATTAGACCTCATGTATCCTCCAATTAATCTCAACCTGATTTATGTTTGATGGTAACTCTATAACTCACAACAAATTTTGAAAATTTGGGCCAAGAGATGCATCAACAAAGCATGAAAATGAAATCATAGCTATGTGGGAATGGCTTTTGCAACAACTTCTTATGTTGTAGGTTCTTGTAGAGCCTCCCTCTCCCTCTCTTCCAATAGTTTTCTTTGCTTGTGCATGTGTATCAACTACTTGTTGGGTTGTTGCTGGTTCTTGTGGAGAAACAACAATGCCTTTTTCTTTCTTCTTACTATTGGTTCTTGTGTGAAAACAACAAGACTTCCTATTGTTGATGCTTGTGTATTAAAAATAGGGCTCGTGTAGCTGCATTCTCTTCATGATTCAACAAGGTTGTGGACAATGAGGCCACGAGTATGATGATGTCATGAGTCACATGGAACAAGGGTGGTGATGGCATAATGATGAACAATAAGGAAATGAAAAGACAATGTCCCCCCCCACAAAACTGAAAGATTTTGACAATGGAAATAAAGTATGGTAGGGGGAAACAATTGAGTAAGCATATGTAATTTTTCAAATACACATATATAACATTCAATTAATCATAATAAAATAAAATAGAAACAAGCATACATGCACCTACCTATCAAGTCCATAATATCTGTAGAGGTGTTTTGAGAAGTAAAATATATGATATGGTCCACAATGATATAATAATTTTCCAAGAAGAGTAGTGTGGAGCTTGGAACTTGTAGCATGAGGATATATGATATTGATATCTATTGTAGCAAAGAATATAAGAAATTTTATTCAAAGGACAACATACAAACCTTTATTCAGAGAGAAACTTTGATGGAATTATTTCTTACTTTATTTCCAAACCTTTCCTGCTAGCAAGTTGGTTTTCAAACAAGGTTTGTCTAACTGCACCCATAAGGTTTTCATAGTCATAATTTTATTATCCCCGAGGGATGGCTGCCAATAAAATAGTTTTCAAGAATTCCACGGTCTGATGGCACCTAAGACAAGTTTTCACAATCAATTTTATTAAGGGAAGAAAAATGATGATAGGGAAACTCAACATTGTAAGCAGGTTGAGTCACTTTATTGCATGGGTTAAGGATGGTCAAGAAGAAAGTCATGGAAGTGATGGTGCGGTGGGGGATGAATTTTTTATTGTAGTGGTTATATGAATGATATTTTGGTAAAGGTTATTGGTTTTCAAAGATAACAAATGAGACTCTATAAACTTCAACATGCATGCATTATTGAGGTAAGACGAAGTAAATGCATAAACATACGATGATGATGGTGAATGGGAATGATGAATATTAGGTATTTTGGAAGGAATATTCAACAAACATGCCATGAATGATGTAGTAATGGGGAGTGTGATGATGGTACTTGACTTTCTTGAGCATTGGTCTTCAATTCATCTTCAAATTAATTTGTCCCTTATCTTGTTCTTGATCCATATGAATAGAAACAATGTGACTAATAGACATGAAAACAATGTCTTGGTGTTGTAGCTTCTATGTGAAAATGGAAAGAGAAAATTAAATTAAAATATGGAAAGGGGATGTGAAATAAGAGTGGGCAAAATGAACATGACGTTGCAAATGAAGTTGTAACCAAGGGGAAAATGGAAAGAGGAAGATGAAAGAAGGGTTGCAAATGGAGTAGCAGTATTGAGTGGTAATATCCTCATGATATAAAAATAATCCTTCGTTTATTAATATATGATATACCCTCATTCAAAAAATTATGGCCTCAAGAATCGCTTGAATTGGCTTCCTTGATCTTCCTGATATCTACAAAAACAAATAGCACTTACCTGCAATAAAAAATGAGATCATGGAAGAAGATAGCTGTGTGGTCTCTCTTCATCCAAGAAATACGAAAAAAAATGACAAATAGTTCTGATAAAACAAATCCAATGAAATTTACCAAAACAAAATTCATTTTTTACTTGCTGAGGAGAGTGGTGGCCACCTAGAATATCCATCAATATTTCATTGATAAATTTTTCATTTATCGTCCGATTTGAGTGATTCTAAAGCCATATGAAAGTATATTCAAAGGGATATCCCTATTAGAAAAACATTTTTAAAATTCCTCTAAATGATATGCCAACATTTCTAAGGAACAACTTGCATGACAAAGGTGTTTTTAAATTCCCCCATAGACCACCAATCATTATTTTGATGATAAATTTTTCATTAAAGGTTGGAAGGACATGGTTCCACTTTGAGTTTAAATTGGATTCATTTATTCATCTCCAATAGAAACATGTTTTAAAATTGATTTTATTTGTTGTACCAACCTCTGATGAAAAAACCCAAGAGGCAGAGTTTCTGTGATGTTGATTTAGGATAGGAAGTCACTAATTTGTGAATAACGTTTTCATACAGAGTCCAAATTGAGTGATTCAAATTGTGTATTAAACTATACTTGAAGGGATTCATCCCATATAAACATATTTTTAATACGTTGTGATTTGATACGTCATATGTGCTTCTGAACAATAAATATGCAAATTTTCCATGATGCAGATTTTATGACCAACAATCAGTAATTTGGTCATAACGTTTTCATCTTAGATCAAAATTGAATCATTAAAAATGGGATAGAAACTAGACTCCGAGTACTATGTCCCATAGAAACAGGCTTAAAACATTCTGAATTCCAAGGGATATTTTTGTTATATTTTAAATTAAAATAAAGTACCAAGGCAAGTGTTTCTCTTCCCTAGGCAATTTTCCAAATACACATATATAGCATTCAATGAATCGTAATTAAATAAAAGAGAAAAAAGCATACCTGCACCTACCTATGAAGTCCATAATATCTGTAGCAGTGTTCTGAGAAGTAAAATATATGATATGTTCCACAATGATATAAAAAAATTGCAAGAAGAGTAGTGTGGAAGTTGGAACTTGTAGCATGAGGAGATATGATATTGATCTTTGATGTAGCAAATAATCTCAAAAAATTTATTCAAAGGACAACCTACAAACTTCTATTCATAGAGAAACTTTGATGGATTTATTTCTTACTTTATTCACAAACATTTCCCACCAACAAGGTGGTTTTAAAGAAAGGTTTGTCTAACTGTGTCCATAGGGTTTTCATAGTCAGAATTTTGTTATCCCCAAGGGATTCCTTCTAGCAAGTTGGTTTTCAAGCATTCCAAGGTATGAAGGCACCTGAGACAGGTTTTCACCATCAATTTTATTAAGGGAAGGAAAAGGATGATAGGGTAACTCAACATTATAAGCGGGTTGAGTCACTTTATCACATGGGTTAAGGATGATCGAGAAAAAATTCATGGAAGTGATGGAGTGGTGGGGGCTAAATTTCTTATTGTAGCGGTTATATGAATGATATTCTGGTAAAGGTTATCAGTTTTGAAAGATAACAAATGAGACTCTATGAACTTTAACATGCATGCATTATTGAGCTAAGAGGAAGTAAATGCATAGACATACCATGATGATGGTGAATGGGCATGATGGATCTTAGGTATTTTGGAAGGATTCTTTAGCAGCCATGGCATGTATGATTTAGAAATGGAGAATGTGACGACGGTGCTTGAATTTCTTGAACACTGGTCTTCACTTTGGTCTTCAATTCATCTTCAAATCAATTGGTCCCTTATCTTGTTCTTGATCCATATGAATACAATAAATGTGACTGATATACATGACAACAATGGCTTGGTGTTGCAACTTCTATGTGAAAATGGAAAGAGAAAATGAGATGGAAAAAATGGAAAAATGGAAAGGGGATGTGAAATAGGAGTGGGAAAAAGGAACACGAGGTTGCAGATGAAGTTGTAACCAAGTGGAAAATGGAAATAGGAAGATGAAAGAAGGGTTGCAAATGGAGTATAAGCATCGAGTGGTAACATCCTCATGATATATGAATAACCCTTTATTTATTAATAGATTATATACCCTAATTTACAAAACTCTGGCCTCAATAATCACTTGAATTGGCTTCTTTGATATTCCTGGGATCTGCAAAAACAAATAGCACTTGCCTAAAATAAAATGTGAGATCATGGAAGAAGAGAGGTGAGTGGTCTATATTCATGTAATACATACGAAAAAAATGACAAGTGGTGTTGATGAAACAAATCCAAGGAAATATACCAAAACAAAATTCATCTTTTTACCTTCTGAGGAGAGTGGTGGCCACCTAGACTATCGAACAATATTTCATTGATAACTTTTTAATTTATCATCCTATTTGAGTGATTCAAAATCCATATTAAAGTAGATTCATAGGGTTATCCCTTGTAGAAACATGTTTTTTAAAATTCCTCTAAATGATATACCAAAATTTCTAACGATCAACTTGCATGACAAAGGTGTTTTTAAATTCCCCCATAGACCAACAATCACTATTTTGATCATAAATTTTTCATTAAAGGTTGGATGGATATGATGACACTTGTAGGTTAAAATGGATTCATTTATTCATATCTGATAGAAACATGTTTTAAACTGAATTTTATTTGTTGTACCAAAACCTCTGATGAACAAACCTAAGAGGTATAGTTTTTGTCATGTTGATTTAGGATAGGCGGTCACTAATTTGTTAATAACATTTTCATACATAGTCCAAATTAAGTGATTCAAATTGCATACTAAACTCGAATTGAAGTGATTCATCCTTAAGAAAATATTTTTTAATACGTTTTGATTTGATATGTTGTATGTGCTTGTGAACAATCAATATGCAGATTTTCCATGATGCAGATTTTATGACCAACTATCAATAATTTGGTCATAACTTTTTCGTCTGAGATCCAAATTGAATTATTCAAATTTTTTTATAAACTAGACTTCTATTTCTATATCCCCTAGAAAAAGGTTTCAAAAATCCTCAATTTTAGTCCCTCAAATTTTTAATGTCCTAACTTTGTTCCTGAGTTTCCTTCTCTACATTCAGTGATTGTTTTGGCCATAAATTATTCATTTGAAATCCAATTTAAAAAATTCAAGATGTATTAGAAAGTATATTCCAAGGTATATTTTTGATAGAAACATGTTTAAAAAATGATCTCGTATGACCCCCGAAAATAAGACTATTTTGATTGTGTTTTTAGTGAAGTCAGCATAACAAAGTGCCATACAAGTCTATTCAAAAAGCAATTTATCCAAATGATGATCTGATTATGTGTAAGTTTTCATATACATGTATTTACTTAGGTAAGACACTTTCACACTAAAAATTGTAATCACCCTGATCCAATATTGTGCATTATGACCTATGCATCAAATGTAAAGAATATACCCAGAATCGGAAGTAAAAGATGAATTAATCATGAAATCCAAAAATGTGGCAATGGGAACCTGACATAACCATCATGGGAACTAAAAATAGGCCATGAAGTGTCTCATTATTGAAAATATAAAATAATGAAAGCCTATCATAGCCACCATGGGGAAAAAAGTCTACGGAGTGTCTCATTATCCATGAAATAAATTCCACATTCTTATGAAATTGGGATTCTTGTATGACGAGGGACTTGAAAATTTAAATTATAAATACAACCATAATCAAATGATTTTCCAATATGCATAAGATTAAAGGGACTGAGTGTAGGTAGAGGAAATCAATGATGAATAATTGAGGGTTGTAAAGCAGTCTAAAAATGAAAAAGGAGCATGGTTTTAATAAATAAGAGGAAAAAAAATGATGAAAAGGGTAGAGAGATATTAAACAGAGGAAAGGAGGGGGGGGAGGGAGGTAGGTAATGAAGGGAAAAGAAAATGGAAAAGAGAGGAAGAATGAAGAGTGGGAAAGAAGAATGCAAGTAAAGGGAGGCTGTAAGACAAAGTAGGGGGGCAAGAGTGGATAAATGAATTTTCAAAGTAAGGGGGGGAAGAAAGAAAAGGTAGAGAGGATAAAAAGAAAAATGTGAGAGAAGAGAAGTAGATGGAAACAAGAGGGAAATGAGATGGAAATTATGAAAGATCGAAGCAAGGAGAGAAATGAAACAAAAGAAAAGGAAGAAGAGGAGGGACGACTAATATTATATGGATAATTAAAAAAATTTAACAACCAAAGATGTCATATAAAACATAATGAAAATTGACCACATACATCGATAATTAATACAAACTCAAGCTTGAAGGCTTCAACATTACCTTGAATCCTTCTTTCAACAGAATCTCATTTCCTCAATGCTCCCTTCCTCCTTCCAATTTTTTTGCAAAAGAGAGATTAGTACTATGGGTGGCTCTTACTACACCACAAAAGGATCTTTTAAACTTATGTTTTCAGACTTAAAAATGAAGCTAAAAAAAATGCTAGTTGTACTTTCGCACCTTCTATAACCTTCTCCAACAACGGTGCCAAAATGTTGGGAAAATTAATTGTTGATGAAAAGAATCAATTTCCACACCATTAATTATGAATCCAGGGTGCATTTGTTTATTTCAAAGTCATGATGCAAAGTTTATGCAAGATACAATTTCTCATCTAACATTGGTCATCTAACATGTGTTGTAGTAATGTAAATCAAACCACTATTACAAACATGAAAGGAAATCCACACAGTAGGCCAAAAATAATAAGAAGCTTTGGAAAAGTAAATCACACCTCACAATGGAAAAGTAAATCACACCTCACAACAAGTGTTAATCAGTGAAACATTCTACTCTATCTTACACCCCATGTCATATCAAGAAAGTATATCCACCTATTGGAAACAAATTGGTACAAGGTAAATCTTAACTTGCAGGAAAGGAAGCACACCACGCTTGCTGAAAAGTAAAACACACTAGCTACGGTATCTGGAGATTGAATCAATTGTCTCCTGAAGCAACCGAAGAAAAAGAAACACAGTGTCACACATTGCGGGAAAAGTAAATATCACTCGAGAAGTGGTGGGCTCCTCAATTCCCTTATTTCAACCACCTGCAGGGATCAGTAGAAGCACACAACACAAAAGGAGTTCTAAAGCTAAATCACTCTTGCATAGTTGAAATCTAATCTATTTGACATAAATTAAATTTAATCTATTTTATAGAAGGTAAATTGTTGAAAAGGAAAAGTTCACACACTTTCATAAATAAATCAAACTAAAAGATCTACTCCTCGATCACCATGTGGCCATAAGACAAAGTGTTGCCACTAGTCTACACCATAAATGAATTAATTGAAATGCGATAATTAAACACTCTATGAAAATAATAAAATCACCTAAGTTTCACAACACTTACGATAGTTAAAATAAATCCACCCTCACACATGACAATAAATTAAATAAACTAATTAACAACTTCAACAAAATCAATCATAATAACAATGAGAAATAAAGAAGAATAAATTGAAAAAGGAATAAATCAAACTAAATAAATTACATGCTACGGAAATTATGAAATGGGAATAAAGAAATTAATAATGAATTACTCTATCATCATTTGGACAATGCTCTAAGAGTCCTCCCCGAATAATGGAGAGAGTGCTTTCTTTTATATATGAATTCAATGGAAACTAGAAATAACAAATATCTAAATAAATTCACTTATGAATTTAATAAATCCATAGTAGTTACAATAGTTTCCTAAATAATGAATAGTTTCCATGATCCTTGCTAACAATTAGCAATTAATAAATAACTTTCAAGATCTTTTGCTAACAATTAAACAATTAGCAATTAATAAATAACTTTCAAGATCTTTTGCTAACAATTAGTAAACAATAAATAACTTCCAAGATATTTTTCCCAAGAATTCTAAGATCTTTTTCTAACAATTAGAAAAGAATAAATAACTCCAAGATATTTTTCCCAATTCTTGGTCAACCACTCAAACCAATATTTTATCTTGGAATTGCAAAATTATCTCCATATCTTTGATTTTCTTGGACTTATATTATTGTTGCATAAATCCATAAATGAAAAATATGTGACATCATGGCTCACGTTTCTGAAGGCTCAAGGTTCCTTGGATGAGTTGTGGCATTGTTCAGAGTTGCAGCACGAGAGTTGTGGCACTATTTAGAGTTGTAGCATGGGAGTAACGAGGAGTTGCAGCAAATCGTGAAAACTTGATTTCTCAAAAAGGACGATCTGGGTTGTTGAGATATTTTGAGGATAGACTTATATTGACTTAATATGCCTCATATTAAAAATATCAAGGACCCACTTCATAGATATTTAGTTATAGGAGTAACAATGATGATAACATAGGATGTAACACTCCCAACCCCTTAAGTACCATTTTAAGGGATGGGGCATGAAAAAATCGCTTTCCTCCATCATCTCAAACCATCTTCCTGAGATATCCATCACCTTCTACTCTTCAAGAAATTTCCAATGACTGTTACCATGCTCAAATCCAAGCTTCGATTTGGAAGTTATTCCCTTCTGAATCTCTTCAGGCATCATTGGTCAAAGGCCACATGGCACCCATGTGGGATTGCCTCATTCGTACCATTCCACCTGGCACAGAATGGACCATGCTTGTCATCCCTTAGCAATGACATGGTCGTTGGCAATGCACTTATAGGGGATGTTCCTCGCGCCTTAGTGATCACCAAGCCTTTGGCCCTTCATCCTTCCTATCCATTTCTAAAAAATTCTTGGAGTTTCTAAGTCCCAAAATCCTACCATGTAGCTCTGGCCTTCGACCCTTTTGGAGCATATGTTATAAAATCCTAAACCTCCCGGAGTTCTAAAATACTGAACTCCCAAGGTACTTCCACATAGCTCTGGCCTTCGACCCTTATGGAGCATACATTCTAACATCCTAAACCTCCCGGAGTTCTGAACACCCAAACTGCTGGGGTCCAGATAGGCATTAGGTCAAACAACCATGCACTAGAGGGTGACACGCGGACAAGGACAGAGATGACACATGGCCCTATAAATGGGTGACACATGTCATGTTCCAATTGGCATATAAGACTTGTAAAAATCTTGAATCAAGGTGACAGATGTCATGCTAAACCTGTGTCCATGTCACCCTGGGTGACGTCAATGTGCCATGTCACTCTGGACGTACAACCTCCAGAAACCTCTAATCTCAACTACCTACGAAATCACCCAAAGCCCCAAATTTTGAACTCCTACTAGCCACCTCCCACTACTTTTATCCCACGGTCAAGACAGTTCCACATAGATCCCCAAATCTACGACCTTCGTTGCTTCACAACTTCAGAGTTCAAGGGTTTGGCTATGTAATCTCCTCTTTACACCCTAAGTGGTCAGCAGATCGGAAGAGCACACGTCTGAAGTCCAGTTAGGAGGGATCTCAACGTGTCCTCGGATCAATGGTTCATGTCACTTCAAGACCTCGACGTTCAGGGGTTCTACCCATTTAACACTCCCTTTATCCCAGAGTGGTCAACTCTAGAATGAATGTGACTTAGATCCAATATCCAGGAAATGTCCCGAAGCATCCTCATATCTAAAACTCTTGTCACTTCATGAGTTCAATGTTCAGGGGTTCTACCCTCTTAACACTCCTTTTCCCCTAGAGTAGGATTTCACCGAAGTGTTATACGCAAATATTTCCATTGGTTGATCAGACGGAGGATTTCACCGAAGTGTTATACGCAAATATTTCCATTGGTTGATCAGACGGTTGGGAGGGGTTCTCAATGGAATCCCAAGATCCACGGCTCACATTAATTCACAACTCCAACATTCATGGGTTTTGTTGTTTTGAAACCTTTGTTCTCTTGAAATGGTCAATGCCAGACTGAACATGACACAGATCCAACGGTCAAGGAATATCCTGAGTATCCTCAAATCTATGGCTCACGTTACTTCATGATCGGTAAGTCATTCAAGGTTTCATCGGTGAGACAGATCCCATGGCTATGGTTAAGAGACCACCATATTTCGTTCAACCTCATGGATAACCAAACCAGTAGGTTACCTTCGATTGATTTCGGAGGTTGTAAATTCATAGCATCCAGTTTTGAAGCCAAAAGGATTAGCTCCCATTGTGCATAACACTGGGTTCCATGGTCCTAGTCATATGAGGTTTCCTGACAAGTTCTGGGGATACACACCCAAATCTTTTCCATGATTTGTTTAGGGTTGTGAGCATGATCCCTTGGTGACACAGACAAGTGGTTTGAAGGATGCGCCCATTGTTTGCATTCTATGAGCATGATAACTTCTGAGCTTGTAAATACTTTGAATGAAGTGTGGGAACACTTGCGCTTCTCCTAGAATTTAGAACTTAGAGAGTTATTAACCTCTACCCAACTTGCATAGGCTCTGTGCACCCTCTCACTACCTCTCCTGAGCTCAATAGACCCTTTTTCCAGGAAACCCAAAACAACTAGATGTGTAGACATGCATACATGAAACTATGCCTATGGTCAAGAAAATCATAATTTATTTCCTTTAATTTTAGCCACTATAGGGGCTCAAGTATTTATGTGTACAAATCATGTTCAACCCATATAGTTCCTTACTTTCTTAAATACACAAACAATCAAAATAAAGAAAAACAGTCTAATCATCAAACATGCATACACATCCCTAAAACGTTCACGGAATATTCAACCTTAATTTACATTTACAGTTCAATTTCACATGGTATAAGAATACTTATCTATTGCAAGTGGAAGTCATCTAACTGATTGTGGGTGTTCACCTCTCCACCCAACTGTAGGCTCAGAGGCATTCACTCTTAGCACTTTGTCCACCCCCATGCCAAGACATGATATCAATAGGGGAAAATATTGTGATTCCTCGGACACTCTCTCTCTTTGTCATAGACTCTGCAAGGTTTATTATATGCTTCCTTGGAATCAATCTCGCAGTCCTCATCTCTGAGGATTCCTCCTTTTTGTTCTCTCCTATAACTGAAACAATTTAATCTCTCAGTTATTCTCTGAACTGGAGCTTCTCTCATGCTCTCCTCTTTCTCTCAGCATATCTCAGTCGCACAACCCCTCCCAGTGTGTCTCCTTCTTGTCTATGTCTGTGTGTATTATTGCACACATTTTTCCTCCCCATGTAGGTTCTAGACCTGTCCTGTTCCTTTTGTCAGAAATAACTCTGTTCATTCTGGGCCTACAAGAAAAATGCATTATGTGATACTTCGGGCTGACAATTTTTTGTCTCCTCAACCACACTCTCCATGCTTCCATTCATGGGGGTATTTTATTGTTTAACCACCAGTCCTTCTTTCATTAACTGATTTTTCCTTGGGATCGGGATGAGAGACTCTCCATGCTTCCATTCATGGGGGTAGTTGATTTTTCAACCACCAGCCCTTCTTTCATTAACTGATTTTTCCTTGGGATCGGGATGAGGCTTATTATTTCAACAAAGATAATTTGAGTCATTTTGACATAATGAACCCTCTCTATAGTTTCCTCACTCTTTCCTCTGGTGATATCATGGCAAGTACTTCAAGGCTTCACCCCCACAGTTAGTTATTAAAAATCTAAACAATAATACATTTACCTTGTTCCCATGTCATAGCATGGTGATCATAATTAATGAGTAATTACAATATGGGGGGAACAGGGGTGTTACAATCCCCTCCCCCTTAAAAAGGGACATCGCCCTTGATGTTCTTTCTCAGTAACACCTTTCATGCCTTTGTCATTTAGTTGCTTCAAAAATATTGATCCTCTTTCTTGGTCAGGTCCTTTCCAGACTCTCGGTCCTTGTCACCTGCCTTCAATAATCTTAGACAACAAGCATATTAATCACAATTTCACGTGAAAACATTTTATTGTTGTGCAAAATTCAAGAGGAAAATTTTCATAATATAGCACAACGCTTGTCTGTGCAGTTCGTGCATTTGCATCCACATGGTTGTCGTGTTACCTTGACTCATTGTTTTTCCTGTACATACCCATTATGTGCATGATCCCAATCAATAGTATATGAGATTTATCAAAGTCCCTTCTTCCTTGCAGTCACTCACCCTCCAGTCCCTGGCTCAGGCATCCCCTTCTTTGCTATACAGTTTTTTGGTTGATCCATCTTGCATTTCCAAGGATTTCTTGTACAAGAAGAGTTCTAAAGACTTCATTGAGCCTTACAGTTGAGGCGTCCCTCAGACTTTCTCTGCCAAGGCATCCCTTCAGCCTGTGTTGCCACAACACAACATAGTCTAGGATGATCATGGCTCACCACGGGGTTCTCCTGTCTCAACAGTAGCATTTTTCATGCTTTCTATCTTGATAGACTTCACCTATCCTTTAAAGACAAATATTTTTTGTCTCACTTGTATCACATGTATAAAGAAATTATAACATATTATCATCAATTTCAAATTTAGAATTTTCTTGCAAATCTGTCACCCACAGATTTCCAAATTCCACATTTATTTTTAGATCTTTTCCACACAGGAATCAGATTCACAAGTATGGGACTTTCCTCCCCATAGCATTTTAGCTCAAAAAGCAATTTATCTTCCTTATGGGCTTACAATGTTGCCATATCCAAGACCCTTTTCTTCCTACAATTCCAACATTCCTCAGCCAAACAAATTGTTAGTTTTCCTGCACATTATATTTTCAAAACTATGCATACTAACAGTCCATTTTCCTGCACATTATATTTTCAAAACTATGCATACTAACAGTCCAAGTCATTTTCATCTATTGAAGGGTACAAGGAAAAAGGATATATCATTATTTACACATGCATCCTTTCAACACACTAAATTTTCCCAATGCAATTTTAATTGTGAAACGACTTTAATCCATGTGCCAATATTCATGGCTACATTCATACCTAATGTTCCCTTACATTAGGTTTAAGTTTTCCACACTTATGGAAAGAACCTTTTCATGGTGTTTTTGAGCTCAACCAACCTCTTCACCATAGGGTTTAATCATTCACATTCATTATTGCAGCATGATTGTGCTTCCTGCTACAGGGTAATCACGACCCCTAATCAACACATATGAAACTTACAAGTTTTCTCTTGAATTCCCCCAAGCATTCTTCTTTCATTAGTAACTAGGGGGCCAACACTCATGTCCACCCAACTTCTCTTTTCTTTGACACATCTACAGCTCAAGTAGAGAATTAGAAGGTCCTCCTTCCTTTATGGGCAATCCATTGTCTACCCTCTTATGCAAACATGTATTTCCTCAATGCATTCATGTAATGTGGTAACTATGATCACCTTTATCCCCAATCTCCCTATATTGGTCATTGTACCCATGGTAATCCCTACTCACGTATTTTCTTGCAAGGATTATAACTCATCCTCGACCATCATATACTTCCTCTACTTGAGGTTGTCCATCATTGGCAACTATCTTTCTCAACAGCTCCAATTTATTTCTACACATGACATACACCACCAATATATTATCCATCATGTAGATAAAAATGCTTGTATCATAGCCTTCAAAACAATAAAACATTTTTCAAATATGTCCTGGCATATTTTTATGAACTTCATCACATTATCCTTAATGTTTCCATGAGTGAAACACAAACAATTCTCAATTGTTTCTATCATACAACCATCATCACTATGATGTCAAAAAATTTACTTTTATTAGTAAATCAATCTCTCGTACTAGAGAAATACAATAAACAACAAGGAAGGGGTCAAGGAACTCTTCCCTCGTCCAACTCCTTCTACATAGCCCTGGACTTTCAGTCCAACAGAGTTATTTTCCAAGGCCTCATTGCCTTTACTTATCATGGCTCAACCAAGCCTATTCATTTAAACATACTCACTGATTTATTTTCCTTTTACCAATTGTACTTGTTTTCACAATTATTCTTCTGAGGAAAACAACTCTGTTAAGAAATTTAGAGTTTTTAAGATGAGAAAAGTATTCTACCTTTTCCTTTTCTTTGCTTCCGCAATTTACTTCTTATGTGATCTCCATGCTCTTTTCCTTGAGAAGTCTTAGTTAGGTTCACCTCAACCTTATTGGTAAATCAACATGCTACAACAACAAACCTTTTGTTCACAATGAATCACGAACTCATGCATTCTTCACATTACCATTTAGTTATCAGAATGGTCAACATTCATTTTTTAGTCTTCAACTCATACATTTTGTTTTAGAATGTAATCCAAGATTCTCATATATATACATATATATAATTAAGGTGGTGACTTTGTTCACCTGATAGAGTCTTCACACAGTTACTCCACAAGGAACTCCTTCAGCATGCAACTTCCTTATTGCATATCCTTCACTATCTGTGATGGCCTCAACCTTGAGTTAGCTTCAGTTGTTTACCAAATATTTCCATAAGGAATATAAACATGTGTCTTTGTTATGCATCCAAATTATTTATCCACACATATTCCTTGATTTTTTAATTTACATCTGTGATGTACTTAACCACATGCATAATCATAAGCCTATGTGTAGCTACCATATGTATATTTCACAGCTCACATACATATTTACTTTAAAATCGTTCAACTCATGATTGTTCACAGTCATTCTCATGCGATCGTCAAAGGCATAATCTTTTTTTCTCTTATCATGACAAGATAGAATCCTTGCTCATTTAATCTTTCATCTTTTTATACTAGCCTTTCCTGAGGGAATGGAGCACATTCCCCTTAAGATATCATTCAAAACAAAACTTCCATGACTCTTCAAAATAGAGTCAGCCATGCATCCATGGTATTCATTCAATCTAGGCAAGCGAAATTATTTCCTTACATTTTGCTCATACATCATACATGTGCTTCATTTTCACGTTTAACATCATTCATTCATATATATTCGGTGTTAATATCGGTCCTTATATCAAGCAACCTTACGAAGCATTAAATCCATGCACTCGGGCATAAATAAAAATAGATAAACATTCATCATGCAGGCTCACTTCTTGCACTTTTTCTATGTCACTCGTACACATGGACATATCAGACTTCCAGATCCTCCTCCCAAGGATCCTACTGCCATTATTATGACAAGTCTCATATATATACTCAACACTGAGTTGCTCTCTCTGTTGAGAGCTTGCAGTCATTCACATGATATCCACATGGCAAGTTTAACAGACATAATCATAACTATGTCCCCCTTTCCATACGACAACAACCAGTAAGAAGGTGTTTTTTCCTCAACTAGTATAAATTTTTTCAACAATCTAGAAATACCATATGGGAAATTCCAACAATGCCCAAGGCAACAAGATAGCTTATCAATCTTCGTTTTCATGCCTCAAACCATTTTTTTTAAAAACGTTTTTATCAAGGGAATCCTTTTCTATATTCCCTCTCACTACTACTTGAGTATACCAAGCCTTGCCTTATATGGATATTATCCACCTCTAGATGTCAACTTGACCCATTGGTCCTTTGGAAGTGTCCCAACACTTCCTTTACCACATTTAGGATCAACATTTCATTTACCATTCTACCTTATCCTCATAAGGCAATATGTACTCAACATCATAAAACTTTTATTTATGCTGCCATAGTAAGATCGTCACTAACCATATGATATATGAGATTACCATATTTTACATTCAATGGCAGACTAAAATAAGTATATATGCATTTCGTATGCATTCTCTATCCTTATGATATGCATTTCAACATATCTCTGTGCACCAAGCATTATACCCATGTCTGCAGTGTAGACGGGTTCCACTTACTTACCTCTTGCATTCTCATGCTTAGACCTACCCTTAGATAATACTGATTTACACTGCTTTATCACAACCATGATATTTTGAATTTGTTCATGTCATTCCACTCCTTCCATGACTTATTTTATTTTACAAGGGGGGATTTACCCCAGTAGGAATTTATTTTCAGTTATGACATGTCAAGTAGGATGATCTTACCTACTTCCATAATGTCTCTAGGCATAGAGGATTGTACTCCCATTTCCAAATCCTCTATTTAATCAACACTTTTAATTAATGAAGGCTTCATTAATCCCACTTTTAGGTAACTCCTGCCACCTATTCAGTGTATTTTCTTTTTGGACTCAAATACTCCTTAAAACAAGTTTATGCCATTTGCATCCAAGTTTTATTATTAATTCCCCTTGACAAAATCCCACTTTTGTAGGAATTGCTATCATTTGTCCAAAGGAATGATAGACTTCTTCTACCAAAGTCTAGCATGATTCAATCTCATTGGGTAAAATCCCAACTGAATTTCAATGTGCATCCTTCTCCTCAAGGAACTTGTACTGATAATTTTTGTATGATAGTAATACTCTCATCAGGATCATCTTAGTATTAGTAAACTAGTCTCATGACTATTCCCCAACCCATCTAGGCCTTTGTTTGAATCATGTTCTGCTAGGTAGGGTAGGGCAGGGTGCCCTCTCCCTTAAATTTTTTTAAGAAAGAAAATAATCACTTGACTCTTTTGTGAGACCAAGCAGAACAAGTGTTTTTTCCTGCTATGATACCACTTTGTAACACACCCAACCACTTAAGTACCTTTTTAAGGGATGGGGAATCAAAATTTCTCTTTCCTCCATCATCTCGAATCCTCTTCCCAAGATCTTTATCACCTTTTTCTCGTCAAGAGCTTTCCAACAACTATTACCATGCTCAAATCTAATCTCCATATTGGAATTTATGCCCTTTCGAATCTCTTCAGGCATCATTGGTCAAAGGCCATGTGGCACCCACATGGGATCACATCATTTGTACCATTCTACATGACATGGACTAGACCATGGTTTTCATCCCTTAGAGATGACATGTTCGTTGGATAGGCGGTTATAGGGGATGTTCCCCACATCTTTGCGATCACCGGGCCTTCAGCCCTTGGTCCTTCCTATCCATGTATGAAACAATCTCAAAGTTCCTAAGTTCTAGAATCCTTCCATGAAGCTCCGACCTTCGGCCCTTTTGGAGCATACGTTCTAACATCCTAAACCTCCTGGAGTTCCAAATTCTTGAACTCCCGAGGTACTGCCACATAGCTTCATCCTTCAACCCTTTTGGAGCATACTTTCTAACATACTAAACCTCCTGAAGTTTCAAACTCTCGAACTATCGGGGTCCCAATAGCCATTAGGTCAAACAATTGTGCATTAAGGGGTGACATGCAACAAAGGAAAAATATGACATGTGGCCCTATAAATGGGTGACACGTGTCATGTTCCAATTAGAATATAAGGCTTGTAAAAATCATGAATCAAGGTGACACATGGTATGCTAAACATGGGTCCACATTACCCTAGGTGATGTCAATGTGCCAAGTCACTCCGGATGGATAGCCTCTGGAGCCTCTAATATCAACTATTTGTGAAATCACCCGGAGCCTTGGAGTTTGAAATCCTGCTAGCCACCTCCCACTAATTTTATCCCATGGTCGAAACATTTCCACGTAGATCCCCAGATATACGGCCTTCGTTGCTTCGCGACTTCAGATTTCGGGGAATTTGGCTGTGTAATCTCCTCTTTACTCCCAGAGTGGTCAACGTCAGGATAACCACAACCTATATCCAATGGTCAGGAGGGATCTTGACGTGTCCTTGGATTGACAGTTCGTGTTACTTCGCGACTTCGGTGTTCGAGGTTATACCCGTTTGACACTCCCTTTCTCCTGGAGTGGTCAATATCTGACTGACTATGACTTAGATCCAATGTCCAGGAAAGGTCCTGAAGAATCCTTAGATCTACAACTCTCATCACTTCGTGAGTTTGATGTTCGGGGGTTCTACCCACTTAACACTCCTTTTCTCCCAGAGTAAGACTTCGTCGAAGTGCTATACAAAAATCCTTCCATAGGTTGATCGGACGGTTGGGAGGGGTTCCCAATGGACTCCCCAGATCCATGGCTCACATTAATTCACAAGTCTGACATTCTGGAGTTTTGGTGTTATGAAAACTATGTTCTTCCGAAGTGGTCAGCATCGTACTGACCACAACATAGATCCAATGGTCAGGGAAGATACTGAGTATCCTCAGATCTACGGATCGTGTTACTTCGTGACCGGTAAGTGGGTCGGGGTTTAATCAATGAGACAGATCCCACGGTCATGGTTAAGAGATCACCATATGTTGGTCAACCTCATGGGTAACCAAACCAACAGGTTACCTTTGGTTGATTTCGGAAGTTGTAAATTCATAGCATATTGGAGCTCCAAACCCCCGGAGTTTCAAATCCAAAAGAATTATCTCCCATTGGGCATAGGGCTGGGTTCCATGGTCCTGGTTGTTGACGCTTAAAATTGCAACGATGAATATTGCTTACAAATGATTTCCAAGCTCTATTATTTATTTATAATAATAATAATAAACTAGTAGGTGGGACCCCCTTGTAGACTAGTGGCGCTATGATTGATGTGTTGCACTTATTTTTTTTGTTGTTGTTATAATGATGCCAGCATAGTCTTCTACAGTTGATGATTCATGTCATGGTCACTCGCAAATTATGGTTGTACTATGGATAAATAGATTATTATTACAGATTATATTTTGACATTGCATTACACATCAATTGATTATTTCAGATATGATTTTTTACAAAACAATGATATGAGAGGTTAAACAAAACAAAAACAAAAAAGACAATATTCAAGCCCTAAGGTTATATGTAAAAGAAGGGTGTATAGACCCTTGTTTCTAAACTTATGTGCTTTGGTTAAAGGTTATGTGTGAGGCATATGTGATAATGTTATAGCATATGGTTATTGTTAAAAAAAATTGACATGACTTAGGGTGGCGCACTATGTAATAGATATATCAATGGAATATTGTTTGATTTAATGGTTAATGTTATGGTGGGTTGGTTGGTTTGTACGTCGAATTGAATTATGCTAGGGAAGGAAGCGACGTGCATTTACTACACGTCACTCAAACAAACATCGAGCTCGTCACCCTAGCCATACTTGCATTTGTTTTTTCACTTTGGTGGTTGTTGATGCTCCGCGATATTGGGTTGTGAAAGAAGGAAACAATCTAACTCTTTCCCTCGAGCAAGATTTTCTAGGTATGGTTCCTTTATTTTCCATCCATGATGGTTCCTCTGTGTTATGAATAAATTTTGGCTCAGAATTGATTGAGATCTGTGTTTTTCTTAAGTTTTCGACTGTGTATTAGTGTTGTGCTTATGGTTTCTTCTGTGAATAATCTAGATTGTTGGTGTTTTAAAGAAAATGAATGGATATTCTTGTTGTGTGTTGCATGTCCATTGGTTTATTGGTTAAGAATATGTTCGGTTAGCTTGGGGTTTTCGGTTTGGTTCTCTGTGGAAAATTAAGATTATGGTTTAGCAAGCTCTGAGTTTTTGGCGCATTGGTTTTACAACCAGTCTTGGTGTTAATTTTTCCACTCATTTTAGTCTCTGTGGTTGATATGTTTCGCTTCACTAGGTTGTAATGTGAGTTGTTAAGAGTTGGATTTTGCTTGCCATGTTTTGGTCGAGCCACGAGATGTCATTTGTCATGGTGTTTCCCTCATTATCCTTGTGTTGGAAAGCATTGCACAATCGGGTTTGGTATCACCCAGAACTTTAATTGGAATATTGTATCTATGTTTGGTTGGCCACTGGTTTTGCTTGGGCATTCTCCTCACATTGTTGTTTAGAGTTCATTTCTCTCGTTCTCCATTGGAGGCAACTGACTGTCATGTTTTGGTAACCCTCATTGTCAAAATCTTGATTAAAGGTTATGTGTCTGTGGTGAATTTAAAAGAAAGGGCACAATCTCTCTGTGTCTTCAAAGACTATTCCTTGTTTGAGCCATCTATTGTTACCTCTTTGTGATAACTTTTAAAAAAAATGCACGAGTTATCTGCGTCCCAGAAGAATTATTCATTTGATCGAGCTATTTGTTCTTGCTTCCATTGTTGTGTTAAACCCTAAACATGATCTTGGTCTCTTCAAGGTTAAAAGAGACACATGTGTTTGCTTGGTTTGTTGAGAATGACTTGGTTATGTTTCTCTTCGAGCACTATTTCGCTCTGTCTCTTGTTGGGCATTTCTTTTAAAAGAAGTCTGTACATGTTTAATTTTAGAAAATCTTTGGCTCAGAGTTGCATGTTATTGGTTGAATGCTATTTTGAATCAATACTGATGTTGATTAAACACCTGTGTGTGATTGAATTGGGGCCCAATTATGAGTTTTAATTCTCAGTGGATTGTGTTAAACAATTTTGGAAATTTGACAAATGGTGGTTAATACTGGACCTATTCTTATTTGAGTTTAAGGAATAAATATTGGATGTAGATGGTTGGAATCATTGTGCATATTTCTATTTGGTTTTAAAAGGAAGGGGATTTAGCATTGGAATATGAAATACTGTGGCTCAAAGGGTTATAATGTTATTATAAATATGGCAATGATGTTATTGTAACTATTGTATAAGTTTTATGGATGCAAAGGCTGTGATGATTGAGTATTATGGGTATATGAATTGTTTTGTTTGAGGTCAGCAAGCATTTTGTAAAGAAGTGACAATTAAATGGTTTTGGTTTAAAAGTGAATGCTTATTGGATTGTGGGATCTGAACAAAGTTATGATTGTTGTTTGATTTGATTTATTTTATGAACAATATCCATATTTTATTCCCTCTCATACTATCACTTTTTCGCTCAGTATACCCCCCTCATAATGACAATTTCATTTTTACACGCGTTGTTCTATAAAATAAATTAAAAACTCTATAAAGCAGTGACAAAATATATGACACAGAAATAGGTGGCAACTGATATTTTTGGTATTGTTTGCACAATTAAATTATTTAATGAATTGTTGAGTAGTACTCGTCTATTTGTCCTCTGTCATGCTACCACTTTTTCGCTCATTATAATCCCTCCACATGTCCCGTGAAACTTATCCACCCACTTCTCACTTGGCAATTATCAAATAATTTATTATGTATTGATTTGCATGGGTCTCATGTCAATTTCTGAGCCAAAATTTGTTTCATGCAAACATAATTTCATGTATGGTTTGTTAAGGGCTAGTTACTGATGAATTAATGCATACAAGATGAGTTTCTTCAGCAGGGGCAGCCATGGAAGAAATAATAGAGGAAGAGGTAACTGGAAGAGAGGGCCTGAAAGGCATATATTCTCAATTCATTTTGATGCTGACCCCCAAGAGTTGAACCAATTGTTTCAATATGGGTTCTTCAACTAGATTGGGCAAGGGATAGTTCAACCCCGACCAGAGAGACCTCCCTTCTAGCCTCAAAATATCCTTGGTATTCCTATGCCTCCTCATGTGTCCTTGCAACCAGAAGTTCCTGCAAATGATGGATGG
>CBVK0100099073.1:0-28327 GCA_900067695.1 Picea abies
AGTCTATACCCTTGCTTGAGCATCTACAAAGTATTTTAGTTATCAGTTGGCATCTTCTAACTTCATACTTTGGGGGGCATTCTATTACACGTCAAAATTGCTCAGCTGGATAAGTGTCGCATTGTCCCTCTCAATCGTCGTAAGTGTCGCATCTTCCCTACAACTTTCGCAAGTGTCGCAAGTTGGTAACTAGTGTCGCAAATGATGTTCAGACATACTGCCATGTCAACAACACTAAGAAGACACTTATAACATCTCACATGACTGATTTGAAGGAGGAGAACTGATCTACTGAAGTCAAATAACTCTTGACACCTGAAAGGAACCCTGAAACAAAGGTTTTGAGGGGAGCGCTCCCCTACTTCAGCTCCAGAAGCGCTGGCGCTCCCCTACAAGGCTTCAGGGAGTGTTATAATGCTCCCCAACCCCCTTTGAAGGAGTGCTACTTATCTTGAGAGTGCTGGCGCTTCCCCAAGGCTTACCAGGGAGCGCTACAGTGCTTTGATGCCCCTTCTAAGGGAGCGCTGCCTAATCTGGGGCAGTAGTTGGCCCGTTGAGGAGAATAAGGGGAGTATCTTTCGAGATTAGGAGGCAGTTGTGCTCAAATTCTTGGTTTCATCAAGAGATCCCTGATCTAAGGAGAAGGTTCCCAACTTGTTCTAAAGATAACTCAAGAGCTTAAGCTCCTCTTAACCTATATAAACAGGTTCTATGATGGTGGAAAGGGGGGAAGAATTGAAGATATGAAACTTATGATCTTGGAGGAAACCCATAGTCAGCTAAAGGAGAGTGATTAGTGAAGCTGCTGTTATCTAGGTCGTGGAGCTTTCAGGCAAGGGTTAGATGAAGGGGACTTGACGAAGATGTCGCATTCGCATCTACGATTGCAAGTACTGTTGTCGTTATTCTCATCAATATGACACGCTTGGCCTGTTTCTTTATAGTTTGTGTCTAATGTCACATGAACTTATCATTAGTTGATAGATCTATTTTCAAGCTAATATCAATAGAGTAGGAAGCGGTTGTATCTTGTCTTGTCCGCAGAACTCAGCGAGGAGCAAAGGATTGGAGCGCAACTCGGAGTGTGCAGGGACAAACATCGATAAAAAGGTACTTCTGTCATCCTTCCTTCTCATGTGTTAGTTTAGATGTATTTGAAAGGAAGTCAGTGTCCATGATAATCATTTTTCTGTCTAGAGTTAAGGTCAAGCTCTAGAGGTGATCTACCTGTCCGCAGGGAGAATTTCCTACAATAGTATCCTCATAGTGTGCTATCATTTCTTCCATGAAAATTGTCTAAGTAACAAGTTATTTATGAGAACAAAGACATCGATACCATACAAATTGATTAGGTTCTAAATATAAAGAAGCAATTTGTACCTTTTGTGTATGTGGCACATTATGTAGATCAAAGAATTACTCCATCTGAAGTATCCATGTGTTTGGGTCCTTGCCATCAAACTTCCTCATATCGATCTTAGGAACATGGTTGGTCTTCAACCCAAAGTTGGAGTTTCTCCATTCTTGATTCACCTTCCTTGTGTCCTCATCATGAATTNNNGAGTTTCTCCATTCTTGATTCACCTTCCTTGTGTCCTCATCATGAATTTCATGGAATGCATTTTCAGTTTCAGGTGTCTTCTCTGTTATGAAAATTTTTAATACTTCCATGATCTCCTCTTTTAAACCATCGATATTTGCCTCCAACTTAGCTTCCATCTCTTGTATTTCATCTTTTGTTACTATCTTCTTTTGTAAATCATTTATGTCCCTACACATTTCTTCACCTTCATCAAGAGTCCAAGTAGGATTGTCTGGAGGCTTATTTGGTGTAGAAGTTCCCTTTTTGTGTGGCATGTTGGCCAAGTATCACTTTTGAACCTTGATTTTGAGGTGGTTTAGCTAGACACTATTTATTCTGTTGTATCTCCCTAGTTTTGGCTCTTCTGGGTATGCAACTTTCTTTTATGTAGTTTTCTGATATTTCCTCTCTGCAATGCCACAGGTCTGATCAAAATTGGATGTGCCAAGTGGAATTTATGATAACTTCCCCACAACTTGCCTCTTTTTGGCCTTTCCAGAAGATCTCACTTGTATAGCGTGCCCCACACAAAATAATTGATATAAAATTTTGAAACTCATACCAGAAATACTAAAGACTGTCCATGATCCAATGAAACCAGTCCCACTCAATTTGGATACTCTAGGAAGAAGTTATGATTTTTTTACCTGGAACACCTTCTTGAGACTAGTCAATAGGACTATTCAGATACCCTATATTACATAGGGTGTATATAAAAATTTAAGATGACCCAAAGGAGGAAATGTTTACCACATATACCTTACTAATTTATGTGAATATCCTCTAGAGTTTAGGGTCTGAAACCTTATAGAAAAATGTTATAGAGAAAATTCTGCAATGACTCAGTTCAGGATGATTCCATAACCCTATATTGTAAAGGATGTATCTCCGAAAGTATAAGGCCTCAGGAGCTGAAATTTTAACCCAATGTACCTTGATCTGTCTACTAAATATCCTCCCAGATGTTCCTTTTTAAACATTGTAGAAAAAAAATTATAGCGAAAATTCCAAGGTGTCTCAAATGTAGCAGCGAAACCCCAAGACCTTGAGCTCTAATACCATATGTTATACCATATGTTAAGAACCAAATATCAATATAGCATAGAAAAACCTCAGAAAAAGTACTCAACTCCTTGAAAAAGAGATAATTTCAAATAATAATCCTCTTCGATGGGGAAACCTCCTTTTACCCCACTTAAATGTTCAAGTACAAGATGATTCAAAATGAAATTGTCTCCTTGGTATATATAGGAGACTAGGAGGTATAATTACAACTAATGGAATAAAACCGACATAAATAAAATAACATTACTAATCTAATATGCCCCAATTAAGGGGTAATGAGCCAATATTAGGGCTTAACACCAACAATCCTAACTAGGGAAAGACCCTATTGGAGGAATATCAACATGGATAATACAAAGTGATAACCAACCCCAAAAATCCTCTGTTTTTGAAGAAAATAATATATATTCTAAGAAAGCAATGCTAATGGGGTCATACTTCAACTTTGGCATTGTATTGTTTGGACGCATCTCGACCCTTCTCCCTGCACATGGGAATTGGATTTTACCTTGTTTATGCGCTTATTTGTATATTGTATTTCCTATGATTTTCTATAAACTAATCCATGAAAGTTGCTTCCTACAACCAATGATCTTTCATTTTATTGTTTCATTTCTTGAAGCTTGAAATAAATAGCAAGGAGGGCATCTCTATAATGGAATTATTATCATTGTTGTTTCTAAAACAATAATCAAAGGGCACATTTATCATTTCATGTTTAATTTACAAATACCGAATGGAATCTATTTACCAAATCATTACATAAAACTAACAAATGAATACACATTAATATGGGTTTGTGGGTGTATTGCTTGATGATTTTATCGAAAAATGCTTCAGGCTATTTGGGCATGTAGAATTTTCATTGTCTTCCTGCATTCTGGAATTTATCATACCTACCACACTGGCACACAAAGAAATTAAGTATTGTTTACGTATAGCTTTAAAATGAAATCGGGTATGAAAATATATTGACCAATAACAATATCCTGCACACTTTGATTGCTTCCCTCCAATATTGTTTTGTTTGTTGGGCCCAACTAAGTATTGTAAATTAACTAATCTTTTTTTGTTTGTTGGGCCCAACTAATTGAATGAAGCAAGTGACATTCTCACCTTTGGAAGGTGAGCCTCCCTCATCATAGAATGTAGAATACAAAGAACAAAAAATACAGAGACTACAGAGGTGAGCTTCCCTTGTCATAGAATACAGAGAATATAGAATACAAAATACATAGAAGGTGGGCCTCCCTTTGGATTGAGCACAGTTGTCATAGAATACAGAGACTCAACGAATGTCCGTAGAATCAATGGAGACCCTAATTTTTTTAGGCGGCTCACTGATATACCCTAACATCTATTGCAACGATATCATAATATAAGCTAGCTATCACAATCTCTTATCAGAGCTCAAAAAGCTATTTGAGAAATGGATATTCTGGAGGTACATTGAATGGAGAAGAAATTTCACGGGTTTTCCTCCATGAAAATTAAAAACCCTAAAGAAAGGACGACTTGCCAAAGCCTAGATTCATTGTTAAACATGGAATAAACCCGAAATGAAACATCATTGATCTATAAAAATGAAACAATAAATGATAGAAGCTAACCTAGAAATGGCCGATCAAAATGAAATTGAACTCCCAATGAACTAGTTTCGAATTTGTTTTGATCGACCATTTCTAGGTTAGATCCTATCATTTCTTGTTTCATTTTTATAGATCAATAATGTTGCATTCTGGGTTTATTCGATGTTTAGCAATGAATCTGGATTTTGGCAGGTTTCCCTTTATTTAGGGTTTTTAGTTTTCATGGAGGAAAAACTGCGAAAATGCTTCTCCATTTAATGAATCGTCGGAATATCCATTTTCCGAATAGCTTTTTGAGCTATGATAAGAGATTGTGATAGATAGCTTATATTTTTCTATCGTTGCAGCAGATGTTAGGGTATATCAATGAGCTGCCTAAAAAAATTAGCGTCTCCATTGAGCCTACGGACATCCATTGATTCTTTGTATTCTATGACAATTGCGCTCTATCCAGAGGTAGGCTCACCTTCTATGTATTTTGTATTCTATATTCTCTATATTATGTATTCTCTGTATTCTATGACGAGGGAAGCTCACCTCTGTATTCTCTGTATCTTGTATTCTCTATATTCTATATCCTCTGTATTATGTATTCTATATTCTATGACGAGGGGGGTTGTATGTTGTGTTCTCTTTATTATGTATTCAATGACGAGGGAGGCTGTTATAGGTGAATATTCCTGCAGACAAGTGGATTCCCTCTTGGTCTCTAGACTCCTAAGGCCAAGATAGAAAAGTGCTTAACATGGACATTGACATCCTTTTAGATCTAATCAAGCTAACATATGAAGGAGAAGAATAAATATATGTACCTTATTAACGACATTTGTCCTTGCAAAGTCTAGGCTGAGCTTCGATCCTGAGCTCCCTGATAGGTCCTGTAGAACAAAAAAAGATACAATGGAATTTCTATTCCATTGAGATTAGCTCAAATATAGATCTATCTAGTGAAGACAAACTCATGTGGAACAAACATAAGTTTGAAAGAAATAGGCCAAGCATTGATATATTGATGAGAACAAGTAAACGTACTTACAATCCTTTGATGAAGGTGCAACAACTTCTTCCAGTTCTCCTTGTCCAACCCCTTTGCTCAAGTAATCTACACTGATTGCTTTGATGACATCTCACTTATGAGATCATAAATTTCACATCTCCACATATCTTTTGTTAATACCACTTATAGGATCATAAGTTTGGTATCAATCTCTAGTCTCTATCTCTCTTTCACCATGAGGAGGCCTCCTTATATAACCTTGGAGAGGCCCAACCACTTGAGAGATATTTGGGATAAGTTGAGGATTCTTCTCCTTCAATTGAGGATCTTACCTAAGATCATGCCTTGACCTTCTATTCGAATCCAACCACCTTCAGAAATTGAGAGGATTCTTCCCTGTTTTAGCTCAACAAACCAAAAATCCACTCAGAAAAGGTAGTACTCCCCCAAAAGGGTACACAGAGCATTTGAGCGCTCCCCCAAAGAGGACTAGGGAGCACTGGCACTCCCTGACAGTGGGTAGGGGAGAGCTTCCCTCCAAAATCCATTTTTGAGTGGTTTTTCCAGTGGCAAAAGGCTTGTACTCCTTGTCAATTGATTTCTCTTCTTCAAAACTAGTCTTTGAGGTGTCCTAAGTGTCCTTATGATGTCGTTAAAGGCATGACATAGGAAAGATGGCAGTATGATGTTTGTGACATTTTGTGACACTTGTGACACTTGTGGTCAAGATGCAACACTTGTGGACAAGATGCGATACTTACAACACTTGCAATGACGACACTTACGACACTATTGAAGTGAGTAATTTTGATGTGTAACAGATTGCCCCCCAAAGTGCGAAGTTAGAAGACAATGATGACTGAAGTAATTTGTAGACTTTTTCAAGCAAGGGTATGGACACAGAGAGGCTGGAAAAAGTTGCACACAACCATCAAACAAATATTATGACATGTTTCAATCCCAAGGCAGACATACCTATGCTTGAGTGATAAAGACTTTTTAGGTATGGCCGCCATAAAATACACTACAGATCCATAATTATATTGACAAAAAGGTATAGCCACTGAAGATACAATGTGGATATATACTCCTATGACCTGAACTGATCGTAGCCACAAGGAATACACAATCGATCTACGAGATGACAAGACATATACACGACCAATACAAAGTGGATCTATGTAACAATATATGTGCCATAGTTCAAAAGAACTCCTTTGCAACCTGGGCAAAGTATGCATAAGAGTGAAAACTCAACCCAGGGTATTCTTACTGATCCTGATGTCGAACATGGTAGAAACCACTTTATTATCTGTCAATGAGGTAAACCGTTAACAAGTGAGAGGGAGATCACCATTGATGTTAATGATTCCCAAGGTACTCTAGTACATTCCAATGAATGTGAATGGATGAGCTAAAGTCAAACATTTGTGGAATCACCCGATCAGGGGTCAATGATGTAAACCCACTTTCGGACATGAGGAGACCTACCATTGAGGCATGCTGGTCCCAAGGTACTAACTGGTTTCTAAGTCTAGTTCCTAGATAATGTGTTGAAGTCGATAGGAATAGACTCATCGAAGGAGGGCCTTGATGTATGCCCCATCAATGACACAAAATTGACACATAGATGTAATTGGTAGATCGAATGAATATGGAATGACACAGGTATTGAAATAGGATATTTGTGATCGCTGAGTCTCGAGGAAGATACTTCCCTTGAACACTGAGGCACAACAACGGAAATGTGACATGGACCAAAACTTGATGATGAAGTGGATGCTGTGACTTTCGTTAGGTGAGCCAAAGGAGTAAAAGAAACTCAGGGGATTGGCTCAGTGCAGAGGTTCAACGGATTAAAATGTGTGCAAAGACAAAGTTCCGTGTTCAAGGGTGACCGTAAGATATGTGACACTTGTAGACAAGATGTGACACTTACAACACTTGTAATGAAGACACTTGCGACACTATTGAAGTGAGTAATTTTGATGTGTAACATATTTCCCCCCAAAGTGTGAAGTTAGAAGATGATGATGACTGAAGTACTTTGTAGACTTTTTCGAGCAAGGGTATGGACACAGAGAGGCTGGAAAAATCTGCACACAACCATCAAAAAAATATTATGACATGTTTCAAACCCAAGGCAGGCATACCTATGCTTGAGTGATAAAGACTTTTTAGGTATCGCCACCATAAAATACACTACGGATCCATAATTATATTGACAAAAAGATATAGCCACTGAAGATACGATGTGGATATATACTCCTATGACCTGAACTGATCGTAGCCATGAGGAATACACAGTGTATCTACGAGATGATAAGACATAGGAATGACCAATACAAAGTGGATCTATGTAACAATATATGTGTCATAGTTCAAAAGAACTCCTTCACAACCTGGGTAAGGTATGCATAAGAGTGAAAACTCAACCCAGAGTCTTCTTACCGATCCTGATGTAGTACGATCCCGATGTAGTACGAATATAACCATGTGAATAGATTTCTTGATGTCAAACATGGCATAAACCACTTGATTATCGGTCAATGAGGTAAACCATTAACAAGTGCGAGGGAGATCACCATTGATGTTAATGATTCCCAAGGTACTCTAGTACATTCCAGTGAATGTGAATGGATGAGATGAAATCAAACATCCATGGAATCACCCGATCAGAGGTTAATGATGTAAACCCACTGTCAGACACGAGGAGGCCTGCCATTAAGGTATGCAGGTCCCAAGGTACTAAATGGTTTCTAAGTCTAGTTCTTGGATAATGTGTTGAAGTCAACAGGAATAGACTCGTCAAAGGAGGGCCTTGATGTATCCCCCATCAATGACACAAAATTGACACAGAGATGTAATTGGTAGATCGAATGAACATGGACTAACACAAATATTGAAACATGATATTTGTGATGGATGACTCTCGAGGTAGATACTTCCCTTGAACACTGAGGCACAACAGCAGAAACGTGATATGGACCAAAAATTGATGATGCAGTGGATGCTGTGACATTCGTCAGGTGACCCAAAGGAGTAAAAGAAACTCAAAGGATTGGCTCATTGCAAAGGTTCAATGGATTAAGATGCATGCAAATACAAAGTGTCATGTTCAAGGGCGATCGTAAGAGCTACTGTTAGTGTTCTCAAAAACTACTTGGCTTGCTTCTTTCAATTTTTCCTCCATCTAGATAGTCAAGTACCTCTTTTTAATTTAACGAGCTCGAGGAGGGTAACACATGCTCGATATGAATCACCTTCGGTAAGTCCCTTTTCCTTTATTTAATGAACTAGAAGAAGTAAGGGTTCGGTCCCATATGGGCCCTTCAATGTATGATTGTTTAACAAGTCTAGAGAAGGTAAACTAGGTGGTTTTTCATATTTAGAGAGTCTGAAAACAACTTGTCCTTTTTCATAATTTTAGTCTCGCGAGGTCAGAAAAGAGATAAATTATCACACAAAAGATGCCCTTTCAAACCTTTTAATGAGTGGGAAAGGAAAAAATATCACTCAAAAATCTTTTCACGTTTAGAGAGTCTGATTTTTTTTTAAAGAAGACTTCAGTGAGTTCCTTTTTCGTATAACCTTTATGAGTCCGAAAAAGTGATAAAAGTCTACTCGGTTACATTCTCATATTTTTTCGAGCACAAGAAAGAACAAAGACTAAGCTTGGTACTATTCCCCCAGCTTGAAAGCTAGTGGCTTAGCTCTAGAATGGTCATCAAAGGCTGGAGGCATGCCCCCCCAAGCTTCAATTCATTCACCGACTTTGAGGTTGTCACCAATTTCTGTACTAGATGGAGAAAAATGATACAGGTGGATGAAAATAAGGTTCAAATATGAGATCTAACAAAAGACTCAACTCGACATCTACGAGATCTGGTGAAAGACTCGACCTGACAGAAGAGGTGACTATTTCATTTTTTAACGAGCTTGCTACAGAGAAGAAAAACTATGCTCGTGACCTCTGTTTCATTTTTTAATGAGCTTTCCATAGAGAAGAGAATCTATGCTCGTAACCTTTGTTTCATTTTTTAATGAGATTGCCACAGAGAAGAGAAACTGTGCTCGTGGACTCTTCTTGATCATGGCTTCCAAGAGGATAATGCTCTGGAAGGACACCATGTCAAGGGACAAAACTCGGTCATGGATTCCAAGAGATCTTCACTGGATGGAAGAAAATCACTCTGGAAGGAACACATTTCGAGGGTCGCTGCAGGGGTAAGGAGACCAGGCTCCAATAGCCCTACCGGATAGATCACCATGTCAACTACGGATCTAAATCATCAGAAGTTGAAGTCATGGGAGAAAACAGAAAATCAACATCAGTAGGGAAGATAGAGTATATATATTCCCAAATTTCTTCGCGAGGGGGAAGAAAAAAGGATCGATAATGGTTATCATCTCGAGGTATCTTGTCAATGCTCATCATTTCCATAATAGATTCATCAGAGGGAAAATTTGGGGAAATGTAGTCGATTGCAGATGACAAGGAGTTTAACCATGATGGCATCGAGTAACTGTCGGGTGCCAATAGATGTTGGTCATCCGAAGAGGGATAAGTGGATTGGATAGCAACGTATGATGTTTCGGCTGGACTAAGTGGCATGGTGTCACCTAATGCATCAAATTCCAAGGGACTAGGTACAATCTAAGGGTCATATGATTCCAAATATTGATAAGCTGTGGTCGAAATCATATCAACAGTGGAAATATGATGTGTAGTCGATGGAAGTGGTGTAGGGAAGGTACCCATAAGGCTAGAATATTTCAACAAGCCAACAACAACAATTTCATACGTGATCTTGTGATCTCCCAAGAATGGAATATTGTTGGTAGCGGGAGCATGAACGTCGGGTGTACAAAAATCTAACTGATCGACAGTGACAATTTTTCCCTGATGAGGAAATTGTACACATCGAAACACTGACGAGGCAATGAAATTCATAGCACAAAACCAACTTATTCTAAGTAATAAGTTGTAATCGAGGGGAGCATCGACTACCTCGACATCAACAATGATGGTTTTACCGCCCAACTAGATGGGAAGGGATTGTAAAATCCAATGGGGATGAAAACCTCGCCCGTCGAATGCACGTAACATCATTGGGGATTTGTTAAGTGCGGATGATTTTAAACTTTTCCAACATGCTAAAGACATGACACAAGTAGAGGCTCCCTCATTCAAGATGGTTCGGTGAATTTGTTGATTGTGAACAACAAAATCAATTTGGAAAGCAAGTTGGTGGGAGAGTCTAGATGTATAATCATCCAAGTTAAACATGATATTGTTGGACGACTCAGGATCAACAATTCCAATAGCATCCAAGAGCATTCTACGTTGACTGGGGCAGTGTTGTATAACTTCTAACATAGACATAACACACAGTGCTTGATCCAAATCTTCAACAATGTTGTAGTTTCGGGTGGCACATGAACTAGGATTAAAGGTAGATTTACAGATAGTGCTCTTAGGAGGGCGTAAGATAGAGTCGAATGTAGGTTTCTCAATTTGAAGTGTTCCAGATAGAGGATTAATTGATGGAGGACTAATGGAGGATGGTGATGGATCCGGTAAAGTACCGGTACCGTTAGTGACTTTTCCTTTTTTAGGTTTAACTGGTGTGTCATAAGTCTTAGAGCGAGTGGTCAAATTAATCCCATTAAACATATAAATATGGGCACTTGTCGAGGCCTCATCATGAGGATGGCTAGAACTTCCCCCAGGAGAGGGGATTTGAGCAACCATGGATTGCTATTGTGGAAAAGGCCGAGTAAGCACAGCGGGTTCCGAGTTTCCCTAGAAAAGTTTGGCCACTTCATCATGATGTGGATAGTCTCGAGTGTAGTGATATTCGCCACAAATGATACACAAGAATTTCAGTTTCCGTTGTGGTTTATTTTCGGTAGCAGGTGTTTGAGCTTGATTTTTTGGTTGTTCATTGTTATTGGTATTTTTGGGTTTATTTTTTTCCTTCTTCTTACCTCCAGATTTTTGTGAAGGGGCAGATTGAACTGCATTCACCTTAGAGATGTGAGTTTGGGGGGAGGTAGAGAAGAGTGTGGTTGACTGGGAAGTAGATTGAGTTTTGACGGAACCGATAACACCGTCCGCATGAGATGAGGATGACGTCTTAGATGGATTGGAATTATCTCGAGCAACATTGATAAGCAACTCATACAAAGTACCATATTGTGAATAAACCAAATCTAAGTACTGAGCCCAAGCAATGGTTTCTTCCTCGGTGACTGTGCCACCCATAGAGACATCACGAGCGATCAGGGGTAAAAGTGATTTAGTAAACCACTCCACCAATAATAGGTCAGGAATGATTTCTTTGATCATCCTTCATCGTCGTCTCCAATCATGAATATGGTCAGAGATATGCACGGAGTCAATTTGATGAAGGGAGGTCAAGAGTTCAGTACCTGTCTCATAGCGAATAGGTAGTTGAAAGTGAGTGAGGAAAGACATGGCAAGGGAGTTGAAATCATGAAAAGAAGCACGCAGTTGTTCAATATACCACTTTGTTGCAGAGCTCGTAAGTGTTCGCTGGAAAAGACACAAATGTATAGAATCATCCATGAGGGAGTTTGATGAACACCACAAATGGAAAGTCATCACATGGTTATTTGGATATTCTCCAGGTTTTTCGTGAAATTTCATAATATCAGAAGGAAGTTTAGATGGAATAACTAGCCAAATCGGTGAATGAAAAATAGGATCATTGGTTAACCGAGACAAATCTGGGAGATCCAGAGTCGGAAGGGAAGGTAGTTGTCGGTTAATTTGTGGATGATATTGGTGTGGCATAGGAACACCAGTAGGACCATAAACTGGGTTAGGTGGATAATTGTAACCAGTAGGTCCTCCTACATACAGTTGTTGCTGACTAGGATAAACAAGATTTAATGATGTATGAGAAACATTTTCATAACTCGGTGGGTTCTGCGCATTATAAGCCGGGTGATTTGCTTGCCCATAAGGAGGATAAACATTTTTCCCTTGAGGGTAAGAATTAGATCCCAGAGGTGGATACACATTAGGGGGAGGATAAACATTAGACCCTTGGGAAGGATAAGGTTGTTGTCCTTGAGGACTTCAAGTGGTGTTTTGGATGCTTGGATAAGGTTGTCCATAAGATGGTCTGGAAGGAACATGATTTAATACTCCTCATTGTGGGTTATGATATGAGTGCCCCCCAACGTGGGGTTGGGTAAATGTGCCTTCCGAAGATACTCCCCAGGATTGTGAAGGGTTTGTAGAAAACGAAGGTTTCCCCCTTGCCAATGGTTGATTAACGACCGGGGTATGACTGGAAAAGGGAGGTTGCCCTCCGGGAAGAACATGAAAAGGAGGTTGTTCCCCTGGAGGGGTAGGCCCACCATAGGATGGTGGTCTTCCAGGAGGGATAGGTCCTCTAGATGGTGGTTTCCCTCCAGTCAGTTGTATTTGACTAGCAAGGGTATGCATTCTCTGGTGCAAAAATGTCCCAACAAGATCGTGCGGAACATGTGGAGATATAGAGTGAAAGTTTGTAAAAGTGGGGGTAGGGATTGAAGTGACTTGGGAATGAGTAGAGGCAATGAGTCTAGCATTGGGATGGACCTGTGCTAACATAAAAGTAGGGTTAAGGACTTGATTGATGGGGTGATTCATAGTTTGACCGGATTGTCCCATTTCAATAGGAGGGTCATGAGGATTAAAGGGTTGTCGAATGGATTCAAAATGCTCATAGATATCGCGTCCTGATGAATTCCCCCATACAGAACGAGCAGGTGTGGGATTTGTATGTACTTCAGTAGTAGGAAGAACATGAGTCCTATACTCATCACTAAAGATTGGTTCTATGGATCCCATATATGTTTCGGTAAATGCTCTCTCAGGTAATTGTGGGACCTCTTCATCTATGATGTTCCCAAGGGAGTCTAAACAAAGAAAAAGTGGTTCGAGAGGGGTTACTGACACATATGTAGTGTGAGGAGTGGGATTCTCAACCGTAACCAAAGCACCTTCTGGATTGTCTAACGGAGGAGTAACAACACTCCCAACGTTAGATTGATTTTCTACCTCTCCACGGTAGTTGTCTTCTGGAGGGCTAGGAGGTAAGGGTTGGTAGCCTTCTAGAGGAAACCCTTGCATCCTACACGATTGGCGAAGACCTTTATCGTCTATAGGCTCAATTTTGGAGAATAAAAGTACACACTGAAAATCTAGGGCCAACTAACGAAAATAAACAACATATGCTAATAAAATCTAGGAATCAAAACCAAGCAAACAAAATCTTCTCTCGATGACCATACTAGTTGGTGATGAAATCCAACGTCATGTGATCAAGTCAAGAAGGGGCTAGGATATGGTGGAATAGTTACAATGGTGACCTTCTTAACGAACTTTCACCTTGGTGCAAGCTTCCACGCAATAATTGTGGATTTAACCTCAAAGGAGCCTGAGTGAGTTTGACCAATGTCTGTTCCAGGTACAACAAAGACTTCCCTTCACCGTCACCTTGTGTAAGTACCTAAATATTATGGCAACTAAGGACACCAACTCATAGTTATCCCCTGGGGGGGTACAGTCGACAGTCCGATCTGAACGTATGGGCATGATAACAAGTTCGAAATCAACGTGAGAGGCTCCCACACATAATCGTGGGTATACCCTCAAGTGACCCCCAATATACGATCCGAACACTACAAACAATTGAACCAAAAAAGGTATAATCTCCATAATTATCTAGAATGCGACCTCGTGCATAACCCCTGTGTGAGAGGGGGATCCCATAAAGCCTATACGACAATTGGATTTGACTCTCCCTATCTCAGGATGCTAATGTTTATTTTGAAAAACTTTGGAGAGTTGTACTCACATCCTAATCCAAAGTGCTAATCCTAGTCTAATGTTGGTGGAAGATCCTAAAAACAAAATGTTCAAGATATTTTTTAATTAGCGTTCATTTTGCAACTGTTCTTTCCTCAAAGGGTATATGACAATGAAACTGATGGTATTATGACTCAGTTCCCAAAAAATGCACAAGAAAATGATAAGCAGTCTTGTCTTTCGATGAATTCCTATTTAAGGGACAGAGAGAAAGTCCGTTTCACTATCAAACACTAAGATGCAACATCCTCATACAATTATTTCTCAATCAAATCCAATGTAATGCTAAAAAAATTCAGAAATGCCTTCTAATATCCAAACCAATCACTAAAATATGTCCTTTTGCTGATATGTGAATGATAATCAGATGCAAAACTTCTAATGTCAATCAGACTTCAGGATTAAACAATCAGAAGAAAACCTCACACAAACAAAAATACACTCTCATCATGAATAAACAAGAAAGACAAAGATAACCAAATTTGCAAACAAGAACTGAAAACCTTGAACAAAAGAGAAATTATGGAAAACTAACTTCAAAGATAAAATGGAAAGGTTCATAGACCTTTGGATTTCCTCACAAAAGCTTCCACTCATTCAGATAAATGATAATAAAATAGCAAGTTAACTCTAGATCAACAAAGACAAAGAGTGACTTCAAGGCAAGGAAGTAAAATGGCAAGTTCCCAAACAAGAAGAGATCAATTCTTAGAGAACAGGGTGTTGAAGGCCAATACCAAGATGAACTGAAATTCATAAAACTCCTGAGCCAATGCCAAAACTAAGAAATAGCTTCAGAGGATGAAAATTTTGGAGAATTTCTCACAGAAAGGGGGTAGCGCTCTAGTGTAAGGGGCACCAGGGCGTTCCAACACTCTATATGAGGCTAATAGGGAGTGTTGGCGCTCTAATAGCAAGGGAGGGGGAGCTCTCTGCTCCCAAAACTCAGAAAAATGCTCAGAACACCAAATTTCTGAACAGACTCAGTGAATCAGGGTGAATAATATGAAATATAGAGGCAATCAATCATATCTAAGAATAAAAAAAAATATGGATAAGGTCAAATGAGTGGGAAAAGGGACAAAACAAGATATAGGAAAGGAGACAAAAATCATAGCTCCTCCCCAGTGGAGTCGCCAATTTCTGTTATAGGTGAATCCTCCTGCGGACAAGCATATTCCCTCTTGGTCTCTAGACTCCTAAGGCCAAGACAGAAAATTTCTTAACATGGACACTGACATCCTTTTAGATCTAATCAAGTTAATATACGAAGTATAAGAAGAAAGATATGTACCTTATTAACGACGTTTGTCCTTGCAAAGTCCAGGCTGAGCTTCGATCCTGAGCTCCTTGATAGGTCCTGTACAACAAACAAAGATACAATGGACTTCCTATTCTATTGAGATTAGCTCAAATATAGATCTATCTACTGAAGACAAACTCATGTGGAACAAACATAAGTTTGAAAGAAATAGGCCAAGCATTGATATATTGATGAGAACAAGTAGAAGTACTTACAATCCTTCGATGAAGGTGCAACAGCTTCTTCCAGTTCTCCTTGTCCAACCCCTTTGCTCAAGTAAGATACACTACTTTCTTTGATGACATCTCACTTATGAGATCATAAGTTTCACATCTCCACATCTCTTCTATTAATACCACTTATAGGATCATAAGTTTGGTATCAATATCTAGTCTCTATCTCTCTTTCACCATGAGGAGGCCTCCTTATATAACCTTGGAGAGACCCAACCACTTGAGAGATATTTGGGATAAGTTGAGGATTGTTCTCCTTCAGTTGAGTATCTTCCCTAAGATCATGCCTTGACCTTCTATTCAAATCCAACCACCTTTAGAAATTGAGAGGATTCTTCCCTGTTTTAGCTCAACAAACCAAAAATCTACTCAGAAAAGGTAGCGCTCCCCCAAAAGGGTACATAGAGCATTTGAGCGCTCCCCCAAAGAGGCCCAGGGAGCACTGGCTCTCCTTGACAATGGGTAGGGGAGCGGTGCCCTCCAAAATCTATTTTTGAGTGGTTTTTCTAGTGGAAAAAGGCTTGTACTCCTTGTCAATTGAGGTGTCCTAAGTGTCCTTATGATATCGTTAGAGGCACGACATAGGCAATATGGCAGTATGATGTTTGTGACACTTGCAACACTTGTGGTCAAGATGCGACACTTGCAGATAAGATGCGGCACTTACAACACTTGTAATGATGACACTTGTGACACTATTGAAGTGAGTAATTTTGATGTGTAATACAGGCTCACCTTCCAAAGGTGAGAATGTCGCTCGCTCCATTTAGTTAGTTGGACCCAACAAGCAAAACAATACCGGAGGGAAGAAAGAAATGTGTGAAGGATATTGTTATTGGCCAATCTGTGTGCATACCTGATTTCATTTTAAAGATATACTTAAAACAATACTTAATTTCTTTGTGTGCCAGTGTGGTAGGTATGATAAATTCCAGAATGCAAGTAGACAATGAAAATTCCGCATGCCCAAATAGCCTGAAGCATTGTTTGATAAAATCAACAAACAATACACCCACAAACCCATATTAATGTGTATGCATTTGTTAGTTTTATCTAATGATTTGGTAAATCGAGTCCAATTGGTATTCATAAATTCAACATGAAATGATAAATGTGCCCTTTGATTATTGTTTCAGAAACAATGATGATAATAATTCCATTATAGAGATGCCCTCCTTGCTATTTATTTCAAGCTTCAAGAAATGAAACAATAAAATGAAAGATCATTTGTTGTAGGAAACAACTTTCATGGATTAGTTTATAGAAGATCACATGAAATAAAATATACAGATAAGCACAAAAGCAAGGTAAAATCCAATTCCCATGTGCAGGGAGAAGGGTCGAGATGCGGCCAAACAATCCAACGTCAAAGTTGAAGTATGACCCCATTAACAGTGCTTTATTGGAATATATATTATTTTCTTAAAAAAAACAGAGGCTTTTTGGGGTTGGTCATCACTTTGTATTATCCATGTTGATATTCCTCAAATAGGGGCTTTCCATAGTTAGGATTGTTTGTCAAGTTAAGCATTGGTCTAAGAGTCACCAATCTTGTGCATCATCACCATATTGACTCACATGGAAGATTTTATCATAACTTAAATTATGTATACTCACTAAAACGATAATAGCTGCAAGTATAACCATCCTAAACTTATCCATACATTTGGCAATAGTATTTGCAACTAATGCAAGTATGGTGTACACTAGTTGCCAAGGTAAAAACCCATTGGCTGGCTAGAAGTGTCATCATAAGATTTTTGTCCACGTCATTTACCAACATGGATGACCATCACCTTTTGTTGGTGATAAAAGGGTGATTAGCAAGTCAAATCCCTTAGTTGTCTAGTTAGTCATGAAGATCTTTATTTATAAATAGACCGTTCAACCTCATTCTAGATGTATGGGTTTGTGTTTATGTTGTATTTCATGACCCAATTTGGGTTTTATCTCCTGCGAATTATATTATACAGACTAGCATAAGTGAGCTATTTCATTATAAACTTGAGTTTTTGTTGTTATTTACTCGGGTTAATGTCAAGGTTTCCAATAGTATTTGGTATGGGGGTGCATTTGGTATGGGTATGGTGTATTTGGGATAGAGCTCCAAAAACAATGTACAACACTTATGAGTGTGTCTCTGTGTGTGTGTGGAGTCAATGTTTTTCCACATATCAAAAAAATAATTCTCATGAGGTTGGCTAGATCTAGATCACTTGGCTCTTCCTTAAAATTTGGACTTCATAAATCCTTCAAAACTGGTCCCAATTTTCTCCTAATTCTCATGCTATTTTCTCACTGGACATATCATAAACCTTGACACTCAACAACCGTTGGATACACCATACACATACCAAACACACCCCCTTACCAAATACTACTGGAAACCTTGACACTAACCCCTGAGTAAATAAAAACAAAAACTTGAGTTTATAATGGAATAACTCACTTATGCTAGTCCAAACCCAAATTGGGTCATGAAATACAACATAAACACAAACCCATACATCTAGAATGAGGCTGAATGGCCTGTTTATAAATAAACTTGTACATGACTAACTAGACAACTAAGGGCTTTGACTTGCTAATCACCCTTTTATCCCCAACAAAAGGTGATAGTCATTCATGTTGGTAAATGATGTGTTCATATGAAAAATATCTTATGATGGCACTTCTATCCAGCCAATGGGTTTTTACCTTGGAAATCAGTGTACACCCTACTTGCATTAGTTGCAAATATTATTGCCAGATGTATGGATAAGTTCAGGATGGTTATACTTGTAGCAATTATCGTTTTAGTGAGTATACGTAATTTAAGTTATGATAAAATATTCCATGTGAGTTAAGATGCCGATGATGCACAAGATTGGTGGCTCTTAGAGAAATTCTTAACTCGATCAACAATCCTAACTAGGGCAAGCCCTTATTGGAGGAATACCAACATGGATAATAAATAGTGATAACCAACCCCAAAATGCCTCTGTTTTCTGAAGAAAAAAATATACATTTCAAGAAAACACTTCTAATGGGGTCATACTTCAACTTTGATGTTGGATTCTTTGGCCACATCTCGACCCTTCTCCCTGCACATGGGAATTGGATTTTACCTTGTTTATGCGTTTATCTATATATTGTATTTCATGTGATATTCTATAAACTAATCCATGAAATTTCTTCCTCCAACCAATGATATTTCATTTTATTTTTTCATTTCCTTAAGTTTGAAATAAATAGCAAGGAGGGCATCTCTACAATTGAATTATTATCAATGTTGTTTCTGAAACAATAATCAAATGGCACATTTACCATTTCATCTTGAATTTACGAATACCAATTGGACTCTATTTACCAAATCATTACATAAAACTAACAAATGAATACACATTAATATGGGTTTGTGGATGTATTTCTTGTTGTTTTTATCGAAACAATGCTTCAAGCTATTTGGGAATGTATAATTTTCACTGTCTTCCTACATTATGGAAATTATCATACCTACTGTTGGCCCTTGACCAAGTTTTGGGAGATTCTTGGTCAAGTTTGACCTATTTTGGGACTTCAACAACCCGTCGAATGAGGAGCGCAAGACAAAGCAGATATCGCGGGATCACGACCCCTTTTTGGGTCCTTGTTTGGGATTTGGGAATATGTAATGGGAATGGGATGTCGACCCATGGGTTACCCATGTTTAGAACTATTTTGTATGTATAAATAGAAGGCTAGGCAATGTAAGAAGTAGTTGAATAGTGCGCAAGAGTTGTGCAAGTTGGCTAAGGGCTAAGAGTTGGATCTGTGTGATCAAGAATTGTAAGGTTTCGTTCATACTGTATGAGACTTGCATAGCTAAGTGCAAGTCATTGTAAGAGATTGTGAAGGCTTTGTGTTGTAATGTAAGGAAGGAGGATCTAGCGAGCTGCACAGATCTCCTGTCCTATTTAGAGTAAGGGTTTTGTAGCTTTGTGAATGTGGATGAATGATTGAAGCTAATAAATAAGAAGAGTTGGTGGATGTAGCTCCAGGGTGGGGGTGTGATCTAAAAATGAAGAAGACTTGAAATACTTGAAATTATTTGCAATGTAAATGTTATGTGTTTAAAGAAAATGGATCAGTTTGCAACACATAGATTAAGGGATTACTCGTGCAAAATACACATATACAACAACATAATCAATGAACATAAGCACATAAACACAACAATTTGATAAATGAGTTCACCCCTCTCTTAGGCTACATCTCCTGGTCCAGCTTCCAATGGATCATTATTATTAATTGCTCAAAGTGCTCAAAAACATGAATTATAATTCTCAAACTAACAAACCGACTGATCCAATGGCTTCAGAGCATCCAAAAACCCCTATCTGGGCTCTTTCGGCACCTCAATCGGTCGAAAAACGAAGAAGTTAGGCCTCCTGGAAGTCTCCCTCTTCAAGCTTGCTGTCTCTGCATCTACAAATTGCACCCTTGTCAAATGAAACTAGCACACATGCAATATAAACTGTGAAAACCCAGCACCAGGTGCAACCATGCCAACGGTGCAAACCATAGGACGGTTAAGGGTGCGCCAGCCCCTAACCGCCTAGCACCTGGGCGTATGGGTCATAGGACTACGCGCTTAAACAAATGGGGCTCCATCCCATATCAAATGATAAAATAACACTTGGCGAGAGTTATAACTGTTGAAACCATATATATAAAACATGCGTGCCAAACCATAATACATAACCGTGGTCACATATATGAAAGCGCGCGACCAAGGGCTGGGCTAGGCCCCGACCCAGTCCCGGCCCAAAACCATACAACCAATTGACTTTATATTAAAGATGAAACACATATATGTCAAGGCATAAGCAATAGACCATTGGTTATTGGATTTTGTGGAAGTTTTATGCGGTGGGGAGGTCCGGGGGTCGAACCCCACAGACTCCATATATTTTAACAAACAACAATGACAACCACCACCGGGGTGCCACGTGGCAACCCATGATTAGGCCACGTGGCACCCAATCACTCGCTCGAACAGTGCCACATGTCGACTTCCCATTCGACCACCTGTCATCCAATAATAAACTGCCATGTCACCACACGTACGGTCGTACATCTCTGCCACATCATCCTGTACGGACTGTACAGTCAACATCATTTTTTTACCTGTTTGTCCTTATGAACAGATTGCAATATCTCTCGCTCCCGACGTCTGTTTGAGACGAAACGAGTTGTGTTGGGTTTGCAACGATGAGGCCTATGCTCTCATTCGGTTTGATGTGATTCCGAGCACTTTGAATTTTTGAGCAAAATTTGATCCCCTGATTAGGGTGAACCACGTAAATACTGTGCTATTCTGATCTGTGCAATGTTCTGGTGTATTTATGTGTTATTTTCTAAATGCTAGATATAGATAGATAGATAGATATTTTTATGCTTTGTGCTTATGATGAATCTGGATGCTACATCTGATATAGGTGAATGTGCTTAGTTCTTGAATCTGCTAGATTTGATGAAGTTCTTTATGCTAAGTGCTTAAATACATTAGATCAGGGTGAATGTTGCGATGCTCTGTTTTTTCTGCGGAGTAGATATTGGTTAACTAAGAATGAACTGATGGTTCTAAGTGCTCTATTAAGTATTATAATCATAGATATGTGTCCCAGCTAAGGTTGCAAACACCTGAGTCCTGCAACCACCCCTGCCTCTACCTCGGGTGAGACTTCATCTGCTTCACAGGTGTTGCCGAAAGGGCCGATAGTTAGGGTTTTGTTGGTGCATTGTTGTAGCATTGAACCCTCGGTTTTCCCCTGTGCCCATAAATGATTCAGCTGCCGGGACCTGAAACTGTGATTGCTGGGAACTAAGGAAGAAGAAGCTCTGTGCAAAGATCCAACCTGAAATTGTGAAAGCTATGTGTGTAGATCTGTTTCTCTAGTGCATAGTACTCTACTAGTTTGGCAAGCTCTATGAAAGAAGTTTGATCTAAAGAAAAGCGGTAAGATCCGGAAGCTTTGTGCTCTAAGAAAGGTAAAAGTGAGAATTTTTTATTAAAAGAGGTAAGATCTGAAAGCTTTGTGCTATGATAAAGGTAAGAATATTGAAAAGTTCTAGATCTGAAAGCTTTGTGCTCTGTAAGAAGTAAGATAAGTGAAATTTTTGTTTCTAAAGCATGGATCTAGTTATATTTGATAGATTCTATCCTAGCTTGAAAACTAGGGTATTCATAGATGAAAGAAGGTTTCATATGAATAGATCTGATAAGAATAATGAAAAATATGTTATACCTATGCATAGAAATAATGTTTGGACTAATGAGTGTACGCAGGATCCTAGAAATAATTTGTTGCAGGTTAGCTACCATGATCCTAGAGCGTAGTACAGGAAAGGATGGGGATCATTTATAAGAAAGAGAGGATTAACCCTCTGTTACAGTTGCACAAAACCAGGACATCTTGCTAAGGAATGCCCTAAGAGAAGACCTAGTTGTCTTTGTTGTAAAGCTATGGAACATGAAGTATTGGATTGCCCTAGAATGATTGCTAAGCTTGAAAAAATGAACATGAGAAAAGAAAACCCTAAGGCAGATCCATAAATGGTAGAACCCTAGAAAGAATCAGAGAAAGTATTGCTACAGACAAGAGAAACCCTGAATGATCACCGACATGTCAGATTATCATGGATCTTCAAAGAAAAAGAATTCTATGAAGAAAGAATAGGAGACTTCGACATTGACTGTGTTCTAAATGACACAAGTGAATATCATGACAGAGAGAACTTGGGAAGCTATAGGGAGGCCTGCTATGATTCCTTCATTAGGAGGAATAAGAATATTCAAAGGAAAGCTGATAAACCTATGTGGAAATCTCACTCAGATAGCTATGAATGCCAATGAAACTTCGACAGAGGAAGATTTTGAGATTATTAAATTTATTGAGAACAATGCCCCATTTACCATGCTACTAGGAAAACCTTGGATTGAAAGAGATCAGGCCAGAAGGCAAGAAGAAGAGGAAGTTTTAGAACAAAAGAAGCAAGAGTTAAAAGAATTCATTACTAGAAAGATCGCACACTTGATTGAAGAACAAAAGAACAGATCAAAGCCAGTTAACACTAGATACCTGGATGCCAAAGTTGCAAGAGCACTAGAAGAACTACTGAAGATTCAAGTACCTATTCTAGATAAAGGATCACCCGCGAATCTTAGGAAAGGATATCAACAACATGAAGTCACTATGTCGAAAGAAGATAAGAATCAGAACGAAAAAAGGCATATCGAGATGAATCTCACTAGGAAGAAGGATAGAAAGATAAGCAAGAAGTGATCTAAGATCAACAAGTTACAGAAGGTTCCTGAGGAAACCTTGCAGAAGAAAAAATTGCAAAATTGAAACTTTGCCGGGTTATCAGAACAATGACACATGGCACTTCGCCATGGCGAAGCAATATAGCCATTGGGGACATTATAACCATTAGACCAATGCTATGAATGGGAAGAAAGACATTTATGGACAGACAACTCGCCATCCAACCATTGGGACCGTGCCATAACGAATAGAACAAAGTTCATGAAGGCTTCATACTCGTTGCAAGCGACCCGTTTCCAAGTTACCTATTTATCCCGTTGCACCATGAACCGAGAACAGTTTTTCCAACTGAGAAATTGAGACTGCATACTAAGTTTATTTTATACAGTTATCATGGCACTCTTCCTGTCTATCCTATTACAGTGTCTAAGTTATTCCCCGAACATAAGATTGTTAACCTTGAGTGTGTATGTTGGACGAATTGAGTGCTGTAGAGAAAGCTGTTGAAATTTTTTTGATCAAACTCATGAATAAAAGAGTCATGTTGATGTCTACAGGTGTACAAGCATCTTCAACAAGAGGACTGCCATCCTCTCCATCCATTGCTTGTGGAGCCGAACCATCCCGACCCTCTGATGAGAAGCGAACCAAGCATAGGGATGATCTAGCGAATGCTAAATTGATCTCAACCACATTAACCACCTATATTCCACCCCTAAGCAGCGCAATAAATCAATACAGCGTGCCAAGAGATTTCGAATACACCTTGGTCACTTCATTCCTCTTGAAGGGGATACGCGCAGTTCGAGCAGACCAAGATAATATTGCGGCATTGAAGTTTAGTGACTTCAACCTTGGAGATCATAAAGTTTACAAGATGCTCACCCCACATAAGTACCTAACCCATACCAAGGGGAAGAATTTGAAGATAATCCCCAAATCGTGGAATATGAACCTCGCGCATTCCACCCTGCTCAATGTCATGAAGATTCCTCACTTGGGACGACACCAGGAGGTAAATGCATCTGTCAAGTTGTTCCTGTCTTGTTAGCATGGCGATTATTTTTGGCTAAAACGTCGTATAACAGTTGATCCGACGCTGATCAATCGGATCACGGGGTTGAGTATGCAAGGACCTGATCCACAAGAATTTTACCCTGGAAAAGCCATGCATCGTGCTCTAGCACAGCAGATCAAGGACACTTATGGAGATGTCAAGAAGGGAACACGAGGATACAAGGTAGCTTCTATCCAGAGTGGTGCAGTGTGCCATGCCTGTTAGTTGATTACAGGTAAGTTAGTCCGAAAGAACTGACCCACCCAAGTCACCGATTTTGTAGTCGACCTTACAAGCAAGTGCATGGAGGGCCTTCAGATGAACTAGGCAAAGTACCTGGTGAACCAGTTGGAACTCGATTGTAGAGAAGCACAAGATCAAGGATATGAATTTTATTTCAATTGGATTTTGATACTGATATCTTGTATTTCCTGGGAGATGACGGAAGGTATGACCTTCCCGGACATTAAGGCTTTTGAACCACTCGTCGCGAATTTCATAACACTGTGGGTACTCAAGTGACATGAATAAACAGTGGCAGTCAAATGTTGTTTTTCATACCTACTACAATCAGCTGAAGGTATCCATACAGTCCGAGCCTTGCATGAATCCAAACACTCTACACTGGTTTAGACCCCTAATGAAGTTCAACGTAGATCAACATTTTACTTACATCACAACGCGCGCTGACGAACATAAGAAATAACTTCAGTCCTACTACAAGATGATGGAGGAGGACTTGTAGGTGATCACCAAGGACTGGTTGATAGACCTCCTTGTTCCAACAGACCCTGTGGAGATATCTGACATTGATAGCCAAAAAAATGCACAGGATATATTCGGACCTATTAGGGCCAAGAAAATTGAAGAGGTCCAAGAATTGAACAGTGCATCCATGAATACTGCCTCCATATCACAAGAGCAAGGAGGTGATGGTGAAGAATTAGGTGACAAAGAAGACAAGCAGAAGCAAGGAGATGAGGTTGATCCCCTAAATAAGAGAAAAGGTTTGCCTCCAAAACCTTCCTCCTGAAAGAAAACGAAGGCCACCATGACCAAGATGAAGACCGTCCTCACCTCCGATGACTTCGAATTACTCATAGCAGCCCCACAATATGCTTTGCTGGAAATAACAAAGAAACAAGAAGCAAAGCAAGAGGAACTGTATGATCGAAATGAGATTGAAATACGAGGGGTACAACAAGCCCTACAGTCTAGCTGCGCAGTCTCCACTGCGCTAGGAGAGACAGAATTGGGAGATGAGCCAGCTCAAATCCACCGCTTAGTTGATACAGTCGAAGCTCTCTTTCAGTGAGGACAGGAAGAAAAAACACAAGCCGCCTAGGCTTTGACACAAGTAAAATGGGTACTAGTAGAGAAACACAGTGCTGCAGAATGGGAAAAGATTGCTCTCCAAGCGAAGTTTGATGAAGAAAAAGCACAACTACAACAAGAAAAGGAACAGTTACTTGCAGAGCAACTCAAAGTAAAGGAAATGGTTAACAGAGCACTTCACTCTGTGACAGTTGTAGAATTAAAGACTGAAGATAAAGTTCCACAACAAGTAGCGCAACTTGAAGAAGTGATCCAACAGCTACAACAATGCATCACAAACTTGGAACTACGTGCAGTACTCGAGACCCCACAAGATGTAAGAGACCAAAGGGAAGAAACCTCCAGTAGCGCAGTTGAAAGGCTCAAGGCTCTTAACTTGGAATGTAATGACCTCACTGATCGCAGTGCCCAGACCTATGAACAACTCATGGAGAACCCGGAATTGAAGGCACTGGAGTCACAACTCCAAGAGGTGAAGTATCAAGCCGAAAAGATACAGGCGTAGCTGAAGTCCCTGTCAGTTGTGGAAAGAATGAAGCACTCCCAAGAGAAACGCACTGCACAACACCAAATCCATACTATCTAGAGTAGAGTTATGTAGGTAACTCAGAAACTCCAACCTATGCAAGATAATGCCTATCAATTGTTTACAGAAGTAGAAGGCCAAGGAGCAGAACTAGAGCAGGTTGTCACTATAACTGAACAACATCTAGAGGGACCAATCAACGATGCAGTCATCCAGGAGTTCGCAGAACAGGAGGTTGTGGCACAACAACAAGTCGAAGCATCTCGAGCCAATATCGAGGCATTCGAAGCATAACTAGTCAGACTAGAGTGACTTGGGACGAGTCACAAGTGTGTGTTGGGGGCCTGTTGGCCCTTGACCAAGTTTTGGGAGATCCTTGATCACGTTTGACCTATTTTGGGACTTCGACAGCCTGTCGAAGGAGGAGTGCAAGACGAAACAAAGATCATGGGATCTGGGAATATGTAATGGGAATGGGATGTCAGCCCATAGGTTTACCCATGTTTAGGCCTATTTTGTATGTATAAATAGAAGGCTAGGCAATGTAAGAAGTAGTTGAATAATGCGCAAGAGTTGTGAAAGTTGGCTAAGTTCTAAGAGTTGGATCTGTGTGATCAATAATTGTAAGGCTTCGTGCATACTGTATGAGACTTGCAGATCTAAGTGCAAGTCATTGTAAGAGACTGTGAAGGCTTTGAGTTGTAACGCAAGGAAGGAGGATCTAACGAGATGCGCAGATCTCTTGTCCTATGCCGAGTAAGGTTTTTGTGGCTCTGTGCATGTGGATGAATGATTGAAACTAATAAAGAAGAAGAGTTGGTGGACATAGCCCCAGGGTGGGGGTGAACCACGTAAATACTATGTTATTCTGCTCTGTGTGATGTTCTGGTGTATTTATGTGTTATTTGCTAAGTGCTTGATATAGATAGATAGATAGATAGATCTGTTTATGCTTTGTGCTTATGATGAATCTGGATGTTAGATATGATATAGGTGAATGTGCTTAGTGCTTGAATCTGCTCGATCTGATCAAGTTCTTTATGCTAAGTGCTTAAATACATTAGATCAGGGTGAATGCTACGACTCTCTATTTTCTCCGCGGAGTAGATATTAGTTAACTAAGAATGAACTGACGATGTTAAGTGCTCTATTAAGTATTATAAGCACAGATCTGTGTCCCAGCTAAGGTTGTAGACACTTGAGTCCTGCAACCACCCCTACCTCTACCTCGGGTGAGACTTCATCTACTTCACAGATGTTACCGAAAAGGCCAGTAGTTAGGGTTTTGTTGGTGCACTGTTGTAGCGTTGAACCCTGGGTCTGCCCCTCTGCCAACAAATGGTTCCATTGCTAGGACCTGAAACTGTGATTGCTAGGAACTGAGGAAGAAGAAGCTCTGTGCAAAGATCCAACCTGAAATTGTGAAAGCTCTGTGCGTAGATCTGCTGCTCTACTGCGCAGTACTCTACTAGTTTGGCAAGCTCTGTGAAAGAAGTCCGATCTGAAGAAAATAGGTAAGATCCAGAAGCTTTGTGCTCTAAGAAAGGTAAAAGTGAGAATTTTTTATTAAAAGAGGTAAGATCTGAAAACTTTGTGCTTTGATAAAGGTAATAATATTGAAAAGTTCTAGATTTGAAAGCTTTGTGCTCTGTAAGAAGTAAGATAAGTGGAAATTTTTGTTTCTAAAGCATGGATCTAGGTATATTTGATAGATTCTATCATATCTTTAAACCTAGGGTATTCATATATGAAAGAAGGTTTGATATGAATAGATATGATAAGAATAGTGAAAAATTGATAAGAATAGTGAAAAATATGTTATACCTATGCATAGAAAGAATGTTTGGACTAATAAGTGTATGCAGGATCCTAGAAATAATTTGTTGCAGGTTAGCTACCATGATCCTAGTGCACAATATAGGAAAGGCTGGGGATCATTTAAAAGAAAGAGAGGATTAACCCTCTGTTACAGTTGCAGAAAACCAGGACATCTTTCTAAGGAATGCCCTGGGAGAAGACCTAGTTGTCTTTGTTGTAAAGCTATGGACCATGAAGTATTGGATTGCCCCATAATAATTGCTAAGCTTGAAAAAATGAACATGAGAAAAGAAAACCCTAAGGCAGATCCAAAAATGGCAGAACCCCAGAAAGAATCAGAGAAAGTATTGCTACAGACAAGAGAAACCCTGAATGATCACCGCCATGTTAGATTATCATGGATATTCAAAGAAAAATAATGTCGTGAAACAAGAATATGAGACTTTGACATTGACTGTGTTCTAGAAGAGGAAACACAGGTGAATATCATGACAAAGAAAACTTTGGAAGCTATAGGGAGGCCTGCTATGATTCCTTCATTAGGAGGAATAAGAATATTCAAAGGAAAGCTGATAAACCTATGTGGAAAGCTCACTTAGATACCTATGAATGCCAATGGAACTTCGACAGAGGAAGATTTTGAGAT